>CALNHX010003286.1:0-153725 GCA_940337035.1 Agriotes lineatus | reverse complement strand
TGGCTACCATCGTTAATGATTTAATTAATTAACCGCAGGTCAGCTTCTTTGTTGTGTCAGGTTTTACCGACTTAACCCATAATTGAGGAGAGGCAACTAAGCTGGTTTGGTCAGCTAATAAGAATGTGAAATGACAACGTAGAGGCAAGCGCCCATGCCGTGGACAGGAAATCTTGGGAAACAATTTTGCAAGAATTAAACAACAATCCCAGACATTACGATAAAAGAGGCTACGGACAAGTAAATAAGTAGGTCTTGGTGCTAGTTGTCATACGGCGACAAATAATTTGTGCAAAAAATCTATAGTAGCAATGGTTTGACTAGTGTCAAGACCATTCTACTACGCCATTTTATCATTTAAAAAAAATAAAAATTTGATGTATAGCTTGACGTTTCTCTATATGTAATTTATTTGTTTAATTCTCCAACCGAAGATCATTCGTACAAACGTCTTGACTAACAAATTTTTTTTTGTATTTGCATTGATTGCTAGAAGGCAATTAATATCCAATTATTAGGAAAAGAACTCTCATCCTACATGCTCGTGTATTTTTTCAAGTTGTTCTCTATTAATTGCTAACAAAGCAACGCTCATAAAATAAAAATCTTTCTGACGAGAGTTGAGCACTCGTGATCTTACTGTTGATAATATGATGTAGAAAAGAAGTAGTCAGGCAACAACGATAAGTATATATTTAATGTTCTATTAATCAAATAGGGTTTACAATAATAAGATAAACCAACAAGTATAACAAAATATTTATTTTAATTTCGTCTTTCTAATAATGCAGCATTCAAGATATTTTATTATAAATTATACAAAAAGTATTTTGAGTGAATAATTAAAAAACATACCATTAATACTATATATATCTAATACACTTTCCTAATACAAGCAAAGTTACTGCTTTAAGTCATTGTTCTACAGTTTAAAATTAAATAATATCACGCAAAGACTAACAAACAAGTTAAAAATACGTACAAATACAGTCTTCATAATACTACTTTAACCAGAACTACTACTATTCTTTTGCTTCAGTTTTTTGAGAAATTCCTTAGCTAATTTGTCACCCTGCCTGTTTTCTAGTGCTTTAACAGCATCGGTTGCTGAAATGTAGACGTTAAAATTACAAATTATTTAAAAATTTCAAATAACCTGTCTTACTAAGGTCAGTAGGCCTATGAAGTTGAAGTCGAATTTGAGGCAAAGAACTAATTGGAGTTGTAGTGTCTGGAATATCACTGAAATTTACAAATGCTTCACCAATAAACTGGTTACTCATTCCTAGAAAGTCCTTATCTTTTACGCAAAATAATACAAGGCCATTTTGGATCTTCTTTTGTTCAGGAGTTATGTTACTACAAAGAACAAAATTAGCTTTTTTAAAATATAAGTAGATCATACTTACAGTATAAATGTTTCATCATATAATGGAAACAAGTTTTTATTGTGAGTTTGAGTTTTTGGTTTTGGAACAGCCGTAAATTTCTCCTCAGGAAGCAAGTTAATTCTCACAAATGAATCGCATAATCCTACAATAAATTATGTTAGAAAATTTTAAAACTAACAATTATCCATTAGTTACCATTTGAATCCATTGGAATTAAATTCCTAGCATTAATAACTTCAATTTTTAATTCCTGATTTATAAACTGTAATCGGACAGTTAATTCTCCATATGGTGAATTTGTAATGTTAAGCTGCTCTTGCCATCGATCAATATAAACCTAAAATGTAAAATATGAATGTCACACGCTCACACTTTGCTTACTGTAGTCTCTATCAAGCAACAGAATCACAAGTCTGAGACACTTTTAGCCACACATAATATTGTAATGCCAGATAAATTTTATCATTTACCTGATGAATTAGATCGATAGTTTCCATTCCATTAATTTTCAATAAATGTTCTACTCTGCGTAAGTTGTCACAGTCTGAGGTTTCATCAGATTGCTTAAAAGATTTAACCATCAATTCCAAAGTTTCACGAAGGTTGGCGAAGAAGCTAGGAGGCCTCCTCCTCTGTAAAATTATTTTAATATATTTATAAATATTATCTTAAGAAGTATAACCACTATACCTCTATATTTGATTGTATTAATTCATTTAAAATGTTTCCTAAATAGTCCCAAATTATTTCTAAAATTCTATTGAAATTATCTTCGTTCAGTTCCTCGTGCAAAGTAGCCAGATTATTGTCCAAGTATCTCATAACTTTATCAATACTGTTACTATCTTGGTGCAAAAGCTCTGCTCCTTCTATTAATAATTTTTTCATTGCTGGGGTCATCTGTAAATTTGTACACAAAAATGTAAATACATTGCCACTGTTACACATAAATTACACCCACCTTTGTGGCAACAGTTTCCAACAGTTCAATGATCTTATTTTTAACTGTATCTATAGAATTTTCTAAAACATTCTGCAGAGTTTCACGACACCTTTGTGCTTCTAATGGACAACGTACATCAGCTAGTTGCTGCAAAATATTTTCCAACTGTAACTGTTCAGTAAATGGCTTGAGGGACTGACAGACATAATCGATGTTGTTTATTGCTAGACACCATTCGCTTGTTACTTCGAATCTTTTCTCATAGGAATCTTGTACGTCGCCCATTCCCTCCACTTTTTGATCAATTTTGTCTGCATAAAATACACAGCAACGACAGATATCCTACAAGAATTTTAATAATAAAGTTGTACATTTTATATAAACACGAATTATTTGAAGAAAAAATAAATGAAATTCTAAAACAATTGCTTATAGCTTCATACCAACTTACATCAATAATTTTGGCAACAAATGTATAAGAACCTTCAACATCAGGCCAATTTAATTGATCCCAGAATATTTTTATCTGTAAAGTTATAAAAGTTAAATTTTACCTAAGTCTTATTTAGTCCAACTAACCTGATGAAAAATTTGTAAAGTATCTAATGCCGAGGAACTATATTGTACAGTTTCATCCACAGGTTTTAAATTATCCAACTCTACCGCTTTTTCAATACGTTGCAAAGCTTTAAACACTGCAATATCAAGCCACTGGGCTACTCCGCCATGGAACCATTTATGGAAATTTTTAATGTGAAAATTATCACTCTCGATGGGATTTAAGCCTTTGCCTAAGCTATATTATAATCATTAAAAATATTAATAAACTAATTTAGTAACATTTACTTACACAACAAATCGTTGCAATGCAAGGTACAATTCAAATAATTTTGTACCCAATGCAAGAGGCTCGTTAGTATCAGTTTTAGAGATACAGTTCCATTCATATGAAATCTTCTTCAATGATTTACAGATTTGAACAATATCGGGTTCTACAAGTGTGGATATCTGTACTTGATATAAATTGTACAAACTTTTTGCATATTGAAAGTTAACAGTTCTACAAAATTAAACATTATTTAACTTCCATATTATTTTAAAAATTTCAACTTACTCTTGAAACATTTTATCATAGTATTCTATAGCCTTTTGAAGATCAGAACGAACCAAATGAATAATTTTGTTGAGATATAGTAATGTCTCTTCTTCACTATCATCTTGCTTTGCATTATTTTCCATAATATATGTAAACCAATCTTGAGCACCTTTTACAACAGCATCATGTAGTGTCCCTCTAATATCACAATTTGGTCCTTCCTCTTTGTATGTTAGATACCCATATGTACTAACAGGAAATAGATCTGTACCTTCAGGAGCTTCTAAACTTGACAACTTAGAAATAATCCTTAAAACATCCAGTAAGCGTTGTGCTGCATGTTTTTCGTTGGATCGTTTCCTGATTTTTCGAATTGCTGCAAAACAAGAAGGTAGCAACCTCTTGGTGGAATCCCAAAACATTTTAACATCTTCTTCAGATAAAACTGATTGTTGCAAAGGCTTCACTAGCTTATCGAGAAGGTTTGAATACAGAGAAAAGCTAAGTGGATGGTCTCTGTGAATCGATGTGAATACAGTCCATTGTGCAAGTGCTGTTTCTCTTGGTAAGAGTCCTGCTTGAATTCTGTGCTGGGTAATAATTGCCTCTGCTTGGGCACTAAAAATACCATTCCAGCTGTAGGGAGTAACCTAAAATAATATGAAGCCATTAATAAACAACCTTTTAAAAGTACTTATAATATAATCACAGCGTCAACAATGGAATTAACATTATGTATATGACTAAGAAACATTTTACAGTTCGTACCCACCTGAGATGATTCAAGCTCATGAAGAAGAAGAAGGCGTAGTAGATGTTTATGTTCTTGAGCAGCTACTTGGTTATTCTTTTCGGATCCAAACGTTAAACGAACCTTTACTACGCCACGTCGACTGACTTTGTTATTTTTATCTAAGCTATACCACATGGTCATTCCAGCTGATGGTATACTCTGAAAAATAAAAAGAGTTGCAATTCAAACAGCAATAAGGAATTTTACGGACGTACTTTTAGCGGTATTCTGGCCGTTCCGACTAGTTCGTTTTCATGTTGCCCCATGGTAGCTGCAACTGCAATTTCTTTGAGAAGTTTTCTTGCACCTCTGACGCCTTTAACTTGAAATATTTTCCCAAACTTCTCCCGCACCGTTTCTGCAGGGTCAAAATCCCAAACTTCGAGACAAAGAGTATCTTCCTGGCTTTGATCGGTGATTGGCCTGAAAACATATCTTTACTACAATGCATTTATTTAATGACACAGACTTACAGAGCGAAATGTTCTTCCCATACGGGGCTTAGTGTTTCTGTTTTTACTGACGTATTATAGCGTCTAGAAGAGTTTGAGGCCAAATAGAGAGTCACAAAAGGGTCGCTCAAGCCATTCGAATCTTTAGCAACTAAATCCTTGGCTTCAATCACTTCCACATTTAACAGAATCTCAGGTGGTTCCTTTTGCTCTGCAGCTGCCAGTAGTTCGTTATGTTTGTCATTATTTATCTTAAAAGCGTCCTGGATGTATGAAAAAAGTGCTGTTTGTCCCACTTCGTAGCTAACATCGCAACCCACATTGTGAAGAATTTCATAGAGTATTTCGGAGTATAATTCATCAATCTGAAAGAAGGAAGGTCAGTTTCATACAAGGTTCCAATAATTTATTAAAATATATAAATACTTTTACAAAACGATATCAAAGGAAAGGTATGGTGAAAAAATGACAATGGAGTCTTTAAAAATTGAAGATAAGAAACAAATTGATTAGTAGAGAAAGATGAAGAGTAGCGGCATAACATATTAATTTTAAACATATTAAATCTGCTTCGTTTAGTAATGCGTTATTTTCAATTTGTTATCATTTAAAGTCGTATAATGTCATTGATAATATTATTTACTCACGGTTTTACTTATTAAATTTAGAATGAACGCATGCATAACTCGAACACTTAGTGGGCGCTTGTTTGTTGTGCTTATTTTGCATACATACTCACAGTCATATAAGCGATGTGAATATTTGTTCGCCTCTTGAGCTCATCCTTTTTCAGCCCTCGCAAATGATTTTTGGATAGCGATCTTCGAAATTTCCTTTTCATCCCCCCACAGTTACTGTTTGAAGTGCCGTGATTATTAGTCGTGCGATAATTACTCATTGTAACCAAAGTTTGGATTACACTAAGCTCAAAAAAGTCGTTTATGGCGTTTAACAGATTCGTTCGTTTTTTCAGATATAAATACAACTGTATACGAGGACGGGCAGGATAAATTCAAAACTCCATGCACCGCCTCTTAAAACAGGGTAGATACTAAGCGAGTACGATAAGTGGATGTGCCAAAATCTATTCCTGTAAAGTTGCGTGACTAGCGCCAATAATCATCTACCTTTGCCGCTCTCATTCAAGGAAATGAGAGTTGCGAAAAATAAGTGTCACAAAAATATAGCGATGAATAGTTATAATTTCCGCTTGATAGTGATCGAAGAAACTCCATTTATCATCGTTAATACCAAACGTTTTGGTTGCCCGCAACCCCAACAATAAAGTGTGACCCAAAGAAAGTTCAGTTCTAAATTGAGCAATTGTTTGTTTATTTTCGCATATTCGTGAGTTTAAGGTCAACTGTTATTTACTGTCGTTCAGAACTCACCTTCTAGTTACATCACGATCCTTAATTTCATGAAACAGAGTCGTATCTGAATTCGTTAATTGTGCTTGTCGGTTGCTTTTGTTCATTGCGTGTTTGTGAGTTTTTCGGAATTTTGAAGTTTTGACTTCAGATTTCGATAGAAGATGAAAAAGTACAATATGATTAACTAAAGAGCCAACCTCCTAACTCGCAAGGACCACGAACAAAATGGCGGACAAACTTCGTTATGTTGTTAGTCTGTGCGTTTTTTATGAATTTTTTATTTTTGGTGTCATATTCTGGTATAAGATGGAAAAGTAGAATAGGAATAACTTAAGAATCAATCTCCTATCACGTAAAGAACATTAACATAATGGCAGACACAATTAAAAAAATTAAAGGAGTTCGTCTAGCATTTTCAACTGGTTGATCTTTGATCATATAAACAGGAATATACCATAAATGAATAATGCAGTAGGTATAATACACAATGTTGTTAAAATTTGCAGTAAATAAAGGATTATAATTCAGCTAGTGAGGGCAGGTTCTACAATGGAAGTAGGTATATACCTGGAATAAGTTATCCGAGGTATAATTGTCATAGTTTCCTTTGTTACAGCAATCGTTTCTAGGGTATTTATTCCCTGGATAACTTTATCTTTGGTTTGTAGAACCTGCCCTTAGACGTTCAAATGTCGAAATAGTTCCACTTTTTCATCAAACGTTCGAGTCCCGATTAGACCACCAAATATCTCGCTTTTTATAAAACAGTTTCGTATAGCTTCCAACAAATCTTCATAAATCTTGTAATGATTTTTTAGCAAGAAAGAAAAAAAAGGTTTAATTTCCCCTACTGAGGGCGAGCTGCTATAAGGACCTTGCGTCTTACGACTTACACTTCAGCCAAGAACGGAAATTATAGGATAGGTGAGAGAAAGGAGGGGTGGAAAATGGAAGAAAGGCCAGGAAAGGCATTCGCCTCAGAGAAGGTACTTTGTTGACTCAGGAAAACCAAGTAAAAACCTGAATCAGAGCAGACGGCCACAGGAATCGAACCCGCGACCTCCCGAATGCCAAGCAGAAAACAAGACTAGTAAATACTTTAGCAAGCTTACATAATTTTCAGCAAATTTTCCCTAAATTTTTAAGAAATTTGTTTTGCGGTAAACTGTCGATACGTTTACAGCAATTTTTCGGCAGCATTGCACATTTTCAAAAAGGCTGCAGCAATATTTAATAAATATGTAACTTTGTAGCCAATTTTTTGAAAGATTTTATGAAAGTTTATAATACATTTTTAACAGCGATTCCGCATTTCTTTCAGCAAGTTTGCAGTAGGTTTTTAATGAGTTTACGGCAATTTTAGTAAATTCTCATTACTTTCAAGAACTGTACAGCAAATTGTTTAAAAAATTTCACTCTGGTAAATATTGTTGGTAAATGACTTTCAACAAATGTTTTCAATTTTGCAGAAAGATTGCAATACATTTTCACAAAGTTTACTGCAAATTTTCAACAGTTTTACAGCTAATTTGCAGCAAATTCCAACAAACTTTCAGGAAGATTGAGTATTAAAGTAGGGTATAAATGTAATACCTTCTCTGAATTCAAAAACAAATTTGATCTCTTGCAGCCAGATCTAAAATAAACATCAACGTTTCCAAATTGCATTTTCCCAGTTTCTTTAATTTCAATATTTAATACCAAAATCACTTATTGTGCATTTGAGAGCCAATTGGAAATATTTTTCATCCGACAGAAAGCTATTTTTGTTTATATGTAATATTAATATTTACATTTAATTTAGTGGATAATACGAAAATAATTTACTATTCAAGACAAAAAAAAATGGGACAGTTAATATGTTCTCTTTTGAATTCGACTGTATAGCCCCTTTATTTACAAATAGTAACGACATCCTTTGATGTTGCCGCTGGGGCAAAATCACGTTGGTATCCCTTAAGTCCCTAGCATATTTAAAAAAGGCCTAGGAAGTTGCATAATTAATTAAAATGTGACATTGACAGTTGTCATATTTTTATACGTGGAAATGCCAGGGTGTTGTGTCGATAAGTGTAAAAATAGTGGCAAAAAAGGATTTTAGGTATTCAGATCTGTTATTTTTTCACTGTTTACACTGAAATTGATCGTTTAGTAACTTTTGTATTTTCATGTTTGCATCAGGTTTGCTCCACGATGTCGCTACTATTTGTAAATATAGGGGCTATATTCGACTGCTTTAATAAGTATGGTTGCTAAGTATTTCCAACTTAATTGTCAAATTGTTTGGACGCTGCTATGTTGCAAAATTGTAATAGTAAATGTAATTGTTAAAGCCTCGTTTAAACTAATCAAATAATGCTAAAATCTCTATTAAGTCCTAGTTCTAGTTATTTTGTCTTGAATAGTAGGTACATCAATTTCGTTTAGGAGTAAATAAATATATAGTTTTCAAATTAATCAAGGTTATACTTCAATAAATACAGTTGTGAGAAATAATTTTAACAAACTAAAACCGATTTCGTTCACTTTTCCTTTTCGTTGTTTTGCTTGAAAGGTGCATATATTATTAGGAAATCCTAGTTAATAAATGCAATTTCAAATAATCAAAAGCCGCTGTTGCAGTACATTTGCAATGATGCAGTATAATAATTTAAATATTTACTTTTTTAATTTTAATAAATATTTTCTCATCACATTAGTTGAGTGACAATTATTATTGAACAAGACTCTGTGAAATAAAAAACTGTAATTTGCAAACAATCTTTAAATAAAACCGTGACTACTTAGCCACAGAACCATTTACGTCAATGCAAAAATCGTTTTGATCGCCTGGAATGTAACAAACCGAGTTAGGAGTGCAGAGGCTGTAAAATGTAATCTTTACATTAGGTAATTGAAAAGTTATGTGCATGGGTAATGGATGATTGGCGTCGATAAACATGTTCCAAGTAATTGAGGGCGAATAAAAATTTAATAGTTGCCAGAACATCACTTTATCATGGACATTTGTCAAGATCCAAATTTACAAAAAGCAGAAACAAATATATACATACCTTACATTTAAGCAATACAAATGGTGAATGGTGTCTATATTCTATGTTTCATAAAATATTTTATACAATCAGAGAGTATAAAATTAGATTGGCAGATTAACTCAGGTGTGTCCTAAATTTGGCGCGATACGTTATTCACGCCCTTAATCAGTTTGTAATTTTTCTAAAAATAAATAATTAAAAATTGCGTAATGCTGTTATTTTCTAAAATAATCAAAATGTTATTCCGGCAAATATACTTTTAAAAGAAAGAGGTATGAAGTAAACTATAACAATTTAGTTATAAACGTTTAGTAAATTATCATTTTTATGTTAAATATGTTGTATTGAGATCTGTTTACATAAAAATAAATTTTCTTGACCTTCTCCGTTTTGTTTGGCAAGAATAAAATTTAAAATAGGACACATTATTAATATTAGAAATGTTTTCAAAACTGCAATACTAACCTACTTTCAAAATTGTAGTTACGGAATACAACTGTAATTTTACATATTATTTTTGACAAAACCTATTGGAAAGTATTGGAAAATGTATATTTAATCAGCTACTGAATGAGTAAATTAACTGGCGGTCATTTACTGAACGGTTATTTTTAAATTTAGAACAGATAAAAATAACAGGTTTTATCCTTTGTAACATAACGATCTGCTTGTGACATAATTATGGTGCATTAATAACAAACATTTAACCAATACAATTTGTATGGAAGCAACTGCATTAAATACATTTTTCAATTAAAATACGATGCAGCTTAATTAGCCTTGGTTATCTGCAGTAACAATAAAAAAACAAAACTTTTGCAAATACAGCAAGAAGAAAAGAATTTTACAAGTGTTGGTTTACAGTTCTACTTTGAAAAATTAACTCATGCCACACGTTTCAACTTAAGGCACAAGCAATATACAAAGTATTCCAATAAAAAAGAAGCCTTAATAGCTGTTTAAGCACCGACAACTGTTCAAACATTTTCAGGCAATCGATCATGAATAATGGATTCGTAGGATATGAATTATTGATCAGCCCAGTTATAGTACGAGCGGCGGTGACACTAAGTCTAGTGTGATAAAACTTTTCAATGTCATATATATCATTCGTTAGGTCATTGATGGGGAAACACAAAATGGCAGTGCTGCCACGTGTGGACCGAACGGCACTATAAAAAATTATCAAAAAAAAAATTTTTTTTTCAATATCTAGTATCATAAAACTTCAGGATTCTGATTGTTCCTCGAGACAGGGGAGGGGTAGGGCATTAAGAAAAAACAGTGCTGCCACTCCCCGAGCGAACTCTTCTCAGCGGCAGCAGGGAGATAAGTGATCCCTCAGATCCTATTTTCTAGTATCATCGAACTTTATACAAATTCAAACGTTATCTGAAAGATCATCAATTTCTGTGTAAGAAAAACCACTGCTGCCTTTTCCAGAAAGTGAAGAAAATGGCGGCAGCAGCATTTGAAAGTCGCGATTATCGCAACCGAATTTCGCGTGTTCATTCGGTTTTATCGGCATTAATCCGGTTTTTTTTCGATTTGTACTAATGAAATACGCGTGACATTGCAAATTGCAATAAATTTTCTATTGCGTTGATTGTTTAAACAAATGAAATTGTAATTTTTATGTGATATTTTTCGAGTTTCCCTTATTTCTCTTGTTTTTTTTTTCATATTTTCCGAGCCTTCGATTCCAATTGAGAATGAATTAGTTCTATCTAAATTAGATTCTATCAATTATTCCAAGTTCATTGATTTTTGGGCCGCTTTTTTAGGTCTTTTCGCGTTTTTCACAGCACGTACGAATCCGTTTCGCAGTTTTATTGAAACATGCCATTTATTTATCAGGACAGGGATTGTTTGAACAAATTAGAAGTATTTAACTTGGAACATAAAGATTTTTGAGCTATTTTTAAGCAGAAATTGAGTCTGCGGCGTTGATTTATTTCACCAACTGTAAGAAAGTAAGCGTGTTAAAATAAGCAATTTTATATTAGTCTTTTTTGTGAAAACGAATTTAATTTCCTTCAAGATTCTTGCATAGAAATGTTGGTTTATAAAAAACACAAAGATTATGAAGAGTTTGCAACGGATTATTGTAGTAATTTGCCCATTTAGTAAATTTGGTAGTTAAAATTACAGGAGTAGGTAGTAATTAAAGCATCGAAGCAACTTATCGCTAGCCGGGGTCCAACAATGTAAGTTGGTAAAATAAATCAACGCCGCATACTCAATTTCTGCTTAAAAATAGCTCAAAAATCTTTATGTTCCAAGTTAAATACTTCTAATTTGTTCAAACAATCCCTGTCCTGATAAATAAATGGCATGTTTCAATAAAACTGCGAAACGGATTCGTACGTGCTGTGAAAAATGCGAAAAGACCTAAAAAAGCGGTCCAAAAATCAATAAACTTGGAATAATTGATAGAATCTAATTTAGATAGAACTAATTCATTCTCAATTGGAATCGAAGGCTTGGAAAATATGAAAAAACAAGAGAAATTAGGAAAACTCGAAAAACATCACATAAAAAATACAATTTCATTTGTTTAAACAATCAAGGGAATAGCAAATTTATTGCAATTTACAATGTCACGCGTATTTCATTAGTACAAATCGAAAAAAAACCGGGTTAATGCCGATAAAACCGAATGAACACGCAAAATTCGGTTGCGATAATCGCGACTTTCAAATGCTGTTGCCGCCATTTTCTTCACTTTCTGGAAAAGGCAACAGTGGTTTTTCTTACACAGAAATTGATGATCTTTCAGATAACGTTTGAATTTGTATGAAGTTCGATGATACTAGAAAATAGGATCTGAGGGATCACTTATCTCCCTGCTGCCGCTGATAAGAGTTCGCTCGGGGAGTGGCAGCACTGTTTTTTCTTAAAGCCCTACCCCTCCCCTGTCTCGAGGAACAATCAGAATCCTGAAGTTTTATGATACTAGATATTGAAAAAAAATTTTTTTTTTTATATAATTTTTTATAGTTCCGTTCGGTCCACACTTGGCAGCACTGCCATTTTGTGTTTCCCCATCAATCACCTAACGAATTATATATATGACATTGAAAAGTTTTATCACACTAGACTTAGTGTCACCGCCGCTCAGACTATTAAATCATCTAGTGCCATTTTCTATTTAGGGATTCTTGAACACACAATGTATACAAGCAAACATCATCCATTCAAACGTTTATGCCACAAATCTGCTAATGTATCGCCGAATTACTTCGGAAAGGATTAATAATGTTTGGTGACAATTTACCGCCAGTAAACACTTTACTATTGTATATAAACCGACAGAGGTGATTCTGAAAGTTTAAATAACAATATGAGGCGCTACAAGCCTGGCACACCAGGGTTGGCATGGAACGGTTTTTGTCATATACACTTTTGGGACGCCCGTGTCTTAAGACACATTCAGTCTTCATAATCTCTTGAACCGGCCCTTTCATTGTGGTATGGCCATTATAATATTATATTATGTATGATCACGCGACGACCTCGGTTAAAGGAAATTCTCCAAGGAAATGAGAACTAATTATTGCAAAGCCTAGGAGGAGGAAATCGGTTTAAAAGCGAGTCGACGACTAACCAACACCGTTAGCGGAGAACGCGTATAGGACAGAAAGCCCTGATAATGTGGCATTTCAGATTTAAAGGTGACAAGGGCCAGAAATTTACATTCGCACCTTTCGATAACTTAAAAAATATATTGTCGGGATCTAGCTTCGATCTCGCGACTTTAGGCTTGACAGTCTGGCGTCGCTTCGCTAGCCTGATGAAGTAGTTACTCGACCGCTCAACGCCTTCTACTGGTATCCCGAATACAAATAGACAATCCGACAATCCCTATCTTTGAATAATTGCAAATTTAGCACTTTCTGCAAAATTCAGTTCATTTACGGAATGCCTAGCGACATATTCTGCGCATCTATCGCAATTTAGCAGGGTTCTGCAACCCCGAACCCCTATTTTACCGTTTCTGTCTCACGCGAGTAGTACTTAGCTGTCTCGGTCGCTAAACAATGGAAATCGTTCTGTGTCACGTTTAGACATTAATTATTAATCGTATGGCCCAGTTCTCTGGCTCCAGACTGTCGCTTTTTCAGCGACAAGTTTCAACTGGTCTTCAGGCCTACGTGTAGTTTGAAGAGTCGCTTATTGTGAGCGATTGTGCAATTCGCTACAACGAGTGTAGCGTACGGGCGTAGGAAAGAGATGGCGAGAGGCGCTGAGGATCCGTTAGGTTACTGAGTTTTTGAAGTCAGTCACAGTCAACCTGTCTCGCAGTACAGTTGACAAGCCTAAAAGTTGTTGGTGTGTTTGCAGCCCCTGACGACTTATTCTAACTGGCTGGGAGCCCGCTAGAGTTAAGATTTCGTAGTGCGTAGACTTTTGTAGCAGTATTACATTAGTTTGTGCCATTGATTTCTGTCTTTTCTCGTCCGCAAACTTTGGTCATTGCACCGGGGCTGTTTAGTCATTTGGGGATGCTAAGTTTTGATCACCGCCAAGAGTCCCTATCGCGAGGATTTGATCGCCCAAATCGCTTTTGCGATTTAATAAACTGACTCTAATGTACCAGCGTTTTCATTGGGGAAGCGCGGTTGCCGAGAAGTATGGCTTCTATTGTTTCCTTCTAGGGAATTAGTAGCGTCATCCTTGGCAAGAACATCCTTGTCGATGAAGTCTTTCCTCCCGCATATAATAAGCATTCCGGCAGCAGTTGGGTGTATACCAGCGCCAGCAACCCGTTGGATGTAATACAGCAACTTCTAAACTCTACAGCGACTTGTTTTTCTCTAATTTTAAGCGTTTATGGTGGACAGTAAAGTGGTCAGCTTTCGTACCGTTCAGTTGGTGTTAAATATATTTATATGCGTATATTCAATATACTTAAATAAAATTAGCCGTGCTTTTCATTTCATTCGGGATGTTGCGTGAGATTTTGATCAAAAGATCCGTTTGTGTGTAAGGGAGTTTAGTGACTGCAAGGAATTTATTAACGTAAGTTTGCTGACTGTCATACACGAGCACTGCGGATACTCAAGAGGATTGTTTCCCTTTTCTGACTTTACGGAACAACCTTTCATCACTTTTAAAGTCGGTGGCGCTCAGGTTACAACCCCCCATTCAACTCACAATATTTCATTCAATCTAACAGGACGTTGCACTAATTAACAATTATCGACTAGTTGACAAAACTTTCTGATAGGATATCGTAACGTAGTTGGGGGCAAACGATACTTGTATTTTTCCGATTTCTCATTTTACAACCATCACAGTAATGTGGTAACCCATTTTATGTCGTAATTATAAATTTCTTGTTGTAACAAAATGTCATAATTAGAATTTCGCCTGTAACACCTATTCCGGCGAGGTTTGTAATTTATAAAATGTATGCCATATTCCCAAATTCAAAACGACTGTTACCATGCTATAATTGTATGTGCCTTGTTAAAAATGCTGCTTTTCATTTTTCGTCTAGTTAACAGAGAGAAGCAGCAGAAATAATTTAGTTTCGTGATAAAGAATATTTCTGAGTAAATAATTAAACGTGCTTGTGGAAGAAATTTACAATATAAAAAACAAATCTTAAGTAATATTCTCCTAGCATAAATACGAGTACAAAGCTGGGCAGTAATTAATTACTTTGTAATTAAGTTACTAATTAAATGCCTGCTTGTTGATTTGTCATGGAATTGAATTACTTTTCAAAATTACGGTAATTGTAATTGGTAATTGCCATTTCTGTTAAATATTACTTGACACTTACTTTCTGAAAGTAATTAATTACTACGTTCAATTGTTTAGTTACTTTTTAGTAATTAAATTACTCCAAAGTATTGAAATTACTTTGTAAATATTTAAATTACTTGTGGAAAATTAAAATTACTAGCTGTAATTGAATTACTGTTTGGTAATGCAATTACTAAATTACTAGCCTCAATAGGGTATTAAATTTCCAGAACGCAAAAAATAGATAAGGCTTTACTAAGTTTCATGTTAAGCAAGAGGCGAAAAATATGTCTGCAATAAATGCAATTAACAACAAATAACCTCATTATACAATATTTGTTCCTAATAATTATTTATTTATTTCAATTTGCTTGTATGAAGGGATGTACTAGTACATGGCTATCTAAATACAAATTTACGATAACAACTTTTAGTAAAAGTATTAAGAAAGCAATTACAATTACCAAGTAATTGATTAGCCTACTATTTCATTTTGGTAATTGAAAATATGGTAATTCACTTACTTCTTGGGCGGTAATTGGTAATTAATTGCTTTTTTTAGAGTAATTTGCCCAGCTCTGCTTAAATGGAAAAAGTTGGTGACGACAGGTACGTAATCTATATCATTTCCCCTAAAGTGTATATATTTTATTCAATTATGTTTGTATTACTAGATAAGTAATAATAATAATAATAATAATAATAATAATAAAGTATTTATTTTGGTGGAAGATACATGTTATACACAACATAATTGGCAAAAATATTTAGCCTATTCACACCAAAATCACAATGTAAAGTAATTAGGTATTTAAAAGACATAAGCGTGATAAAAGCAAAGATAAGTAAGTTAAAAACACTTTAACAAAGATAAAAACAAACAAAAGCGTATAAATAAATTTTATATGCTTACATTCATTCCAACAGCAATGTAGTCGGAGTTGTCTCTTTCTTCCTGTTCAGAATCTGAAGTCGTGAGTTCATTATCAACACTAATTGTATCGCTCTGTTCTGCTCCCGCTTCTCCAACATTCGCTTCGGGTTTTGCAACTTCTGTCCCATTTTCCCCTATAGAAAGGCTAGGTATTATGAGAGCAGCAGCTTCAGCTACCCTTAAGTTCTCTTGATGCTCCTCTTCTTTAGCTAATTCTGAATGATCTCGAAGCAGAGATCCAAATCTTTCGAAAAACCCGCCGTCGACTTGTTGAATTCTGAAACAAAACAAACACTGTTATTTTTTCAATAGCACAACATTTCTTGGTAGTCTGTTCATGGAGTAGATAAACATGAAATATTTTCCAATTTCTGCAATCGTTACCTCGACATTAAAGAAAACAAAAATTCTAAGATCAATATTATCACTGCCCATATTAAAATTATTACATATGCTGTAGAATTACGTAATGATACTATTCGGATATAATTATTTAAATAACAAAAAAAAGCTTTAATACATAAAAAGTAAGCAAAATCACTTAGTTATATAACAATCTTATTGTAATAGTATTATTGGTAATTGCCAAGTAAAAAGCAACTTACGTACAATCCAAGAGAGGATATATTCAACATAGTTGCTTTGTTTTATATGGATAGGTTACGAGTGATAATATTTATCAGTTGTCTTAATATTTTCGTGTGATTATGAATTTAAAAACATTATGTTAATGATAATTTGAGTATGACTCAGATTTCAAAATAATCTGTATTGGTAAAGTCCATCTACGATGTGTTGTAATTAAAACGTAGGGAATAGCCTCAAAAAACCTCCGGGAAGAATCCGTATTATAAGTAATGTTGTATTTTAAAATATCAAGAAGCAAAAAAGACCAAAATTGTTATCTATGTAATCACAAACTGCTATTGCTGTTTTGTAGTGAACTATCGTAAATTGTAAAACCAACGAATCGTAGAATTACAGACGTTGCTCTGAAATATTTTGGATTGTTTGATTTATTAAATTAGCATTAGTTTGTCTTGAATTAAAAAATATTTTGGACGATAATGATATTTTATACCCAATGCGTTAAAGAAAATTCACTAGTTTGCAAGTTGCAACCAATCAGAAATTTATATTTTCATTATTTAATAGGTTGTAACCAATCACAAAATTCATTCTTATTATTAAATGACTTTTGCAGTTAACAGCTGTCACAAATGTCATAATTCCGAAATATGAACACAAAACTCCTATTGCATAGGAGTAGATAAAATATCCTATTACATCGCGATTAGTATGGCCATTATTCACTCAGATGACAGATGGCTTGTGGCTCAAATGTCATCATCGTGAATAATGGCTGTCATAATCGCTCAAATAATAATATACTAATAAATAATCTTTTTTCTATAGCACATGTTAAAGTGTGCTTTTATCAACTCAAAACAAAATGTCAAGTTTTACTTTAACAGCAAGGGTAGATAAAGTAGCACTTTAACATCAAGGATAGATAAAGTAATTTAATTTTCTAACTTTTGTTTAAATTAAATATGATAGCTTCGTATTATCGTAGCAACCCCATCTAGCTACTGACATTTTGAAATGTGATTGACTGTCCTTATTTTCTTTTAAAATTGTTAAAGTTCTTGCTATAGAAAAAAAATGTTGTATTATACACGACGATAAAGTTATTTCTATCCACTCTTGAATCATTAACGTCTCGACTTCGTCTCGACGTTAAACGATTCACTCGTGGATAAAATTTAACTTTATCGTCTTGTATAATAAATTACTATTAATTCAGTTACTTGTAATTTAAGTGATATATTAAAAATAGCAGCAAAACGATGAAAAATATAAAATGGCGTAGGCGAAGAATACCTGTCTTGAAGTTAAAAATTGTTTAAAACTGTTAAATAGGGGTTTGGCTTATACTTATAATGAGCAACCGCAACCCTTATATAAAATTACAACAAATCTGGTAAACCTCGTACAAATAGGTACTAGTAAAAGTAACGCGCTATAACAGTAATACGATAAGACCTAATAGTATATTATGTATCCAGTTTTATAAACGTCATTTTAGTCACGAGTTTTATTAATCTCGAGCGAAGCGCAGCGGAGCGAGTGTTTAATAAAATGAGTGACTAATAAGTTTATAAAACGAGTTGCATACTATACTTTTTCTACGACCACAAATTTAGAGAATATAACATCATATTATTTCATTAAAATTTTGACATTTATTATATTAGGTTAAATTATGCTTGACAAACGTCAAAGTGACGGTTGAAAACTAACTTGATTTTAGTTTTGGTTGTGGCTAATAAAGCAAATACTATTTGAACCTAACTTCACTCCATGACTAAAACATCGCTGCCAACTTCAGCTCATGACTAAGAGGTTCTTTAGTCATAGGTTATGAAGGCATGATTAAAAGGTCACTTAGCGACGTGTATGTTAGTATGTTAAATGGCATTTTAGTTACAGGAGTAGAAAAAAATATTTTCTTTCTACATCTGTAACTAAAATGGCATTTAACATATACGTCGCTAAGTAACCTTTTAATCATGCCTTCATAACCTGTAACTAAATAACCTCTTTGCCACGGGCTGAAGTTGGCAACGGAAGTGAAGTTAGGTTCAAACAGTATTTGCTTTATTAGATACAGCAAAAACTAAAGACAAGTTAGTTTTCAGCACTTCAACAGTCAACTTTGAAGTTTGTCGAGCATAATTTAACCTAACATAAAATTCAAAGTCTTAATGAAATAATATGATGTTATATTGTCTAAATTTGTGGTCGTAGAAAAAGTATAGCATGTAACACATTATATAAACTCGTCGAGACACTTGTTTATTAAATACTCGCTGCGCTACGCTCCGCGCGTGCCTAAAAAAACTCGTGACTAAAGTGACGTTTATAAAACTTGTTACTTAATATACCTACTATTAAAACGACTAGTAACATTACCGACAGGTAATTTTAAAACGCCAATGAATTAACAGTTTCTGAAATAATCCTGCAGATCGGCTTATGCAAATTAAAATTTATTTTCAAGTTTTACATAAAAATGCAGTGCGCCACCGCTTTTTACTTTACTGCTGCTGGCCTACTAATTTTTGTTCAGTTAAGTATTGTTGATAACCATAGCAACATTACATCTTGTCACTATTGGCGTATTTCCTTAGCAACTCTATCTTTCTGAAAGCCGGCTGGTTTGGGTTGGATAATGGGATTTTTTTAAATGAAAATTCTAAATGTGCGAGATGAGAAAATTTAAATGTCTTGAGTCAATTCTCATTTTCAGGATGCCCCAGCTTTTCTTTTGTACTTAGTTCTGGGACACCCTGTATATGTATAATTTTTTAATTCCGATAACCTCCTACCATGAGGATCAAGAAACAAAATAATAGTTTTTTAATGGTATATTACGCAACTAGTTTAGAAAAGTGATGTTTTACTGAACAATTATGGCTAGTTTAAGTACAAGCGTTAGTAGCATAGTTTCATTTATAACCGCATAAACTGGTTTACAAACCGGTTTAAAAACCGATTTATAAACCGGTTTAACATCGATCTATTAAACGGTCCGTTCTTAACTTCTTAATACAAAGGCGCTGGTATATTTTCTACGTTTTATAAGTGTAACCAATTTGAGGTCCTTAAGTTTGTACATTTGTTCTTAAGTCGATTTAGAACCCGGTTTTAAAAGAGTGTAAAAATTGGTTCGTAAGCCGGTTTAAAAACCGATTTCTAAACCGAACCGATTAATCGGTTTATTTAATAAACGGTTTTCGGTAAATGCATAAAGTATTGACACTACTGATTTAAAAAGATATAAAAAAATATTAAAAAGCTTATAAATAGATTTGTTATTCAAAAAGCTTTTTGCGACATCCTTTGTGCAGGGGCAGCTATTAAAGCATGCATCATTGCTCTTTTTTCAAAACTTTTCCTTCTAGCGGGTACTGTTGTTTTAGATTTGCAAATACACTTCACTTGTTTTTACACTATATTAATTCTTGAACAGATATCAACCGACATCTTTTTCAAAATTGAATATAATGGTTCAATTTAGTTTAGTTTAATTAACTTCTAGTAACTCAGTCATTGAAACATTTTAGTCCTTCTGTCATCCAGCATTATACTACCGCAACTCACCAAGGGGCAATGTTGACCTAGTTGCCTATATTTAGAAAAGCACCGATGTATGGCAGAATTACTAAATGCTCGTAAGTATAGTGTTTTTTCATCGGCCTAGACCTCTACTAAAGTTGGCCTTTTAGCAATAGCTTGTCGAATTAAAAATGACCTACTACCTAGGACCTAGCAGATATATGGGAGAGGCTCGCTTGCTACCAGGCAGACCTCCTACATTAGAAGATCGGCAAGTGACTTATAGCCTTAGAACAACCCCAGAAAAAGTTAGAAATACGAAACCCGAATGGTCAAATTTTTCTATTTTTGAAGCTTGTTTCATTAATGCACTTAACGACGGAGTTTCGTATAATATTTTTTGTGCTATCAACTTATAAAAATAAAAATATTGTTGAATACTACATATAGTACATTTTTTTTCTATAATAATTTTCAAGGTCAACTTTCTAGGGGATAAGTTGCATTCCTGCAGGGTTCCTAGTTTTAATAATGTTGGTACATAGATTTTTAGTTCTTTTCTTCCACTAAAAAAATTATTGTCATTTTGACAGATATGTCATAATTTAATATCGCTTGCTTCATTTTTGCATTTAAAATATTTTTTGGTTTTCTTTTTTTATCCCATTTTATTGATGATGATGATGATTCCATGTTAAAAAAAGAAATTTGTCAAGGTTTAAATTAAGAAACTTTGACATTCAAAATTGACACATAACCATAATTTTTAAAAGTTCTACCAACACAAGGTATAAAAATTTTCTAGCGTTTTAATCACATGTCTACCAACATTGTAACACTTTGACAGTTATTATAGAAAAAAATAGTAGTTTGTATACCAAGGCACTGAAGTATAACTTTTTATCACGAATGTGGATTTAGTTGCCGAGGCCCGTAGGGCCAAGGCAAATAAACCACATGAGGGATAAAAAGGAACTTCAGTGCCGAGGTGTACAGGGTGTCCCATTTTCGATGATATTACGGGGTATCTCACTTACGAGTAAAGATAGAGAGTTGCTGTTTTCGCAATACTGTGCTACTTTTTTGTGAAAACAAAGATGGTCTAAACAAAATTTTCATAGCCCGCTTCGTTTTTGAGATACAGGGCGAAATTTAAAATATTGCATTTTGGGACCCTCTCGTATCTCCTTTATCCTTTAACATATCGCAAAGCTAAAAACTGATTCTTATACAGTTTTTTACGTAGAACTCAGTGGCGTAGTCAGATTTTTGCTGTGAGCCGTCAATTTTTACTTATAAATTAAACTTATGTTTTTTTAACGAAACACTCTGTATATATTTTTGTAAAGCTTATAAAATTTCCAATCAAATGAAAGAAAAATATATAGGGTGTCCCGTTTAAAAAAACATATGTTTGATTTATAGCTAAAAATTGACAGCTCACAGCAAAAATCTGACTACGCCACTGGATTCTACGTAAGAAACTGTATGAGAGCCAGTTTTTAGCTTTAATATATGTTAAAGGATAACGGAGATACAAGGGGGGTCCCAAAATGCAATATTTTAAATTTCGCCCTGTATCTCAGAAACGAAGCGGTCTATGAAAATTTTGTTTATACCATCTTTATTTTCACAAAAAAGTAGCACAGTATTGCGAAAACCGCAACTCTCTATCTTTACTCGTAAGTGAGATACCCTGTAATATCATCGAAAATGGGACACCCTGTACACTATGTTTTATTTGAAATCGAGGAATCGTGAAATTACAACATTTTAACCAACTTTTGTAGGTTATGTTCCGTCGATTGACGTTTATCTGTCGCCTCGCCACCTACAAAAAAGTCGTAAAACAATGGATTACTTCACTGCCGATTTCTCGTATTTTAATGACGATTTCGGCGTACTTCACTGCCGATTTCAAATAAACGTACTTTATATTGTTTGCCTAAATAAAGTGGGTGATTGTTATTTCTATAGCAACCAAATACAAAAAAAATCTGGTAATTCATATTCTTTTTTGGGTATTTGGCCACTCTGCAAATTAAAATGATTAAATAACGTATTAAATAACGAACGTTTCGAAGGACAATCTGCCCTCGTTATCAACGATTAACAATTAAAAAGGAACAAGAAAACTTAGCTTTTTCACGGAGATTTAAAACCACCAACCTCCAATGAATTGCTTGACATTGACGTTTTTGTCAATACACATTAAAAATTTAATAAATATATAGTAAAAAAAAAATCGCTAGAGCCGTTTTTGAAAAAAATCGATAAACTGAAAAATCACAAGAGTAAACACCATACTTCCGGTTATGCGATTTTCTTCAAAAGCTTGCTGTCGCATCTAAATAGTACACAAAACTTATATATGAAGTTTCAAGGTCATATCTCTTTTCGTTTTTGAGATATTGTGTTCACACACAGACGGACTGACAGACCAATGAACAAAAGCATGATTTTTAGGTTCAGGGGACTCTAAAACGTGAAGATGCGTTGAAAACTCAATTTCTAATTTTTTGTGTAAATCCAATACTTGCTTTATTGTAAAAGGAAGTAAAAATATGTAGCAGTGCTAAGACCGTTATGTGTCTGTTAATTTGTTGTTATCATACCAACCAACAAGGATACGGTAAGTTGGTCTTCGGATCACAGATAACAAACCCGAAAACAAGTAAAAATAAATCGGTAGCGCAAATAGCTATTTCTGTATTAAGTACGGAAAATGTAGTTTTAGAGGACAAATCGTAATTAAAGACCAGCTCTCCGGATGTTCACCCATCTAAGTAGACTGGAGCTTACCTTTTTCAAGTTCTGAGAGAGATGCAACACCATTCTAAGCCGTACTGCCGGCAATTTTTAAATAAATAAATGTAAAATCTTTTGTTTTAAAATATTGTTGCATGAAGTTACGTAAGTTTGATTTGATATGAAAACATAACCTTAGCATCAATTTTAAGCATACATTTGAGAGAAGGCAAATGCATTTGCATAGTATGGCTCTTCTTTGTGTAGATGCTAACACTTTGACTGGTTTGATGGACAAGAAAAATAAGATCTTAGCATTGGCATTGGTTTATTACATATACAGGATGTTAATACTAAGTTGTTACACCCGAAAATGGCAGTTAGAACCCGTTAAAACAAAACTTTTCTTAGTTCCAATTTTTGATTTGGTGCCCCAGTTCATAGTTATTGGAGTTCTTTTGTTTTTCAAAAAAAACGTGATAACATTTTAAGAACTATTGAAACAAACCAAAAGTTTCAAAATTAGCTTTCGGCTCTCAAACATTTTCACCTACAAATATTTTTTATTTTTTCACTTATAATTACACGAGAGCTTTTTTTTTCGAAGAAAACTTGACATTTTAATGACAATTTCTTGCTTGACAATTTAACGAAAATCGGTCTCTGGCAGTTTTTTGAGTTGAATTGCCCAAAAGCAAGGAAACTCGAATGATAAACGTTAAGTTTACTTCGATGAAAAAAAAAGCTTGAGTGTAATTCGGTACGACAATTTAATGAATACATATTTAATTTACATATTAGGTAATTTAGAAGTCACTAAATTAACAAACAAGGCAAAAATTATTTTACAATTAGACCGTTTTAAAAGTTAGGTTCCGTTTTGTCGCTGGAAAAGTTAGGGCTAACTTTTGCCGCTGTCATAGTGACAAAAAATCCGCGGCTTATGGGATTTTTAGTGTATGCATTAAATTGTCAAAGACAAAATGGTGATAGATAAAAAATTTCAAAACAAGATTTTTTGATAACCACTCCATCGATTATTGAAAGTAAACATTTATAAAATCCTTAAACTATCTACCACAACATTTGTCCTAAACAATTTTTTCAATATATTCAAAAAAGTCTTTGTTCATTTACTTGAATGACAGATAAGTATTAACAAACTAAAAAAATCATTTATCTACTTTGATGTCACAATATGGTTATTATAACACCGAAAACAGTGCTACAATGGAGTCCATTATAACACTGTTTTTGCATTGTTATTTTCATATAAAAAACATTGACACAGCCTACTTGTTTCAAATAACTGACAGATTGTCATATTTTTGAAGTGTCAAAATTAAGAGTTTTTGATGATTTTTTATGCAAAGTAGGTATATAAAATAGTATATTATACTCGTTTAATAAGAGGCATTGTAGCACTAGGTCCATTCCAAAATCACTCGTGCTACAATAGGCCCTCTTGTTAAACTAGTATAATAATATACATACTATTATCTACTTTGCGTTCGTACTGAGGCTATTACGATACGCGTTTGCGTATCGTAATAGACACAAAGCGATGCTATAATAAAAATACTAAAAATTTTCATTTTTTTGCTTAAAAAAGTGGCAAAGTTGATGAAATACTGTATGATACCTCGTTTATAAGGCATTTTGTAGCACTTACTCCTTTAGGGCACTCCTCGCTTCGCTCATCGTACTCTAAATCCGTGCGTGCTACAAAATGCTTCTTATAAAACTCGTATCATAATATACTATTAAATCAATGTAGCTTTCTGCCATTGAATAATGAAATAAAATAAATTAGATTTGACAAGTACACTACATATATTTATAATACATTTTCAAAATGGCCACCATTTGCAGCAATACAAGCTCGACAGCGCGTTTTAATGTTGGTGGAGACCTTCGCAAGGACCGCCTGCTTCCCTTTTATATCTTCTGCTGCAGCCACTAGTTATGATTCTCTGTTCACCGGTATCTCGTATAAAGAGGTCTTCATCTGACACCAGAAAAAGAAGTCTAGTGGAGTTAGGTCGGTGCTCCGGGCTGGCCACGCAACAGGACCTTTCCTTCCGATCCACATACTTGAATATTCTCGATTTATCAATGCGGTGACTTCTCGAGTTGTGTGAGCCGGTGCCCCATCATTCTGAAACCAAAGTTTCCCTGTGATGTTTAATGGCAAGCCCTCAGAAAGCTCCGGTAGCACAGTTCCTACGATTATAAAATAATTTTCACCATTTAAGCGATTTAGGAGAAGGTAAGGCCCGATTACGTGCTCCCCTACGATTCCGGCACATACATTTACTGCAAAACGTTGATGTGTACGAATAAATGGTGTGTGGGAATTCTCGTTAGCCCACAGGTGATTATTTTTAGAGTTAAATACCCTGTCCCTTGTAAAGCAAGTTTCGTCCGTAAACTGAATACATTTTTCAAAATGTCTCTGAAGATTACAACGTTGAAGAAACCAACGACAGAACAACAGTCTTGGCTGGAAGTCATCAGGTCCCAAAGCTTGCACTTTTTGTCTACAGTACAGGTAAAGGCCCTACTCAACCAAACTGTCACACGATTTACATTTAACTTGTTAGATATTACCCTTTGCTGGTCGATGGATCATTTTCTACAATATCATGTAAAGTACATTTTTTTCCTATAATTTTCAAGGTCAACTTTCTAGGGGATAAGTTGCATTCCTGCAGGGTCCCTAGTTTTAATAATGTTGATACATACAATTTTAATGCTTTTTTCCATTAAAAAAAAAAGTCATTTTGACAGATATGTCATAATAGTGGGTAAAACAAACAGCATAGTAAAATATTGTAAATTTATTAATTATTAAACTTACAATATTTGAAAATAATGAACGTTTGATTCTATGTAAAAAAAATGAAATTTGTCAAGAGTTCAAATTAAGTAACTTTGACATTCAAAACCATGGTGTATAAAGAGAAGGTGTAGGATCTGTCTATACCGTGAGTGAACTGATGCGGTTCCGTTAACGCTCGAACTTAACGCAAATTCCAGCAGATGGCAGGGCATGACATACTCCCTTACAGTGCCTTTATATAGACAGTGGCGACAATGGGGTGTCCTATTTTTGATTGGCTCCCTAGATCACGTGGTTTTAGCCGCCATGTTTATGCTAATTCACCTGTGATTCGTGTTATACTTTTGGCAGTACTGAAGTGTATTGTCAGTCTATGTCAAATTCGAGGTTAGTATGTTCGGTTTTGTGTCAGTTTTGACATAAACTGACGCAAATCTTAACCTGCAAATCTCGAATGTTTTCAGTACTGCCAAACGTAAAACACGTATCACAGTCGACTCTGATCACGGATTTAAATAAACACCCGTTAGAAATTTGCATAAATATGGCGGCGGGGGTGTGGCTTAGTTGTATTGTCGCCACTGTCTATATAAAGGCACTGTATACTCCCTTAGAGTCCCTGTATAATATTAAAATACTATATACAGGAACTCTATACTCCCTATTTTTGTACAGGCGTATATGAAGTGCCACTAGTAATTGTTTAATTAGCGGTTAAAACTAATTATTTAACTGAAGAAATGGTCAACAATAAGTGCTTGGTACCAATCTGCACGTCTGGGTATAAATCAAATACAGAAAAGGTGTCTTATGTTTAGTGCAAAAGATCCTTAGGTTAATTTTATGGAGTTGCGCCATTCCGAGATTCGATCGCCCTATTGATAAAAATGACCGTGTTTGTAAAAAACATGTTTAGCAAGAAGATATTATTAAGTACACTGGAAATGGATGATATTATAATTGTAATTAAACGGCTTACTATTATTTTTGGTTGATATGAAAGTTAACCAGGCGTGGTTGTAAATTTCGGAGTAAATTTTTAGCCCCAAATATGTGTACATTAGAGGTGGGGCGATTCATGAACGAATCGTTCATTTGAACGACTCCGACCAAAGAATCGTATGAATCGGTTCTTTCCTGTCTCGATTCGTCGTTCAATTGATTCGAAGTTAAGTTTTGTACGACGCTGCGCAGCGTGATTTAAATCTCAATAAAGAATCGTGAATCTTATGAATCGGTTCCTTCTTGTCTCTGTTCGTCGTTTGTGTTTTTAGATTTTGATCGTACGACACAATGCGCGATTCAAAAATTGAAACCCGAACGCGAACGGGACGAACTAAACGAAACTGAATCTTAAACTTGGATGGTTGATTTGCTTTTTGAATTGAATTGGATTATTTAACAAATTGATAGCTAATTATTTTAGGCATAATTTTTATTAGAAAAAAGTGTTACATTAATTCATTTCCATTGTTTTATATTATTCACATACAAAAAAAAAACACAATAAACCGCCTAGTGCCACTGTTTCATAAGTAATACCTGCAACTGCGATGCAATTAAACTGATATCTGACCAAGCGGCAAGCGCATTTCAGCAAGCACAGCAAAGATAGTATGGAAGGTTCATGTTTCATAGTGTCTGGTTTCAAGAACACAAATGTGCTCGGTGCAAAATCTAAAATTCAGGGGGACCCAACCGAACAAAACTGAATCGTTCAAATGAACGAATCGAATGAATCGGTTCATGTTGATTGATTGAATCGTAAGAATCAACTCCCAAAAATGAATCGGATTGCCCACCTCTAGTGTACATGCACAAAGAATCATTGAAAATGAACAGGGCTATGCAACCACATTATGGCCCCATGCAAAATTTCAGAAGTATCGGGCTACTTTTATGGAAACGTGTGCATTAGATGAAGTACTTTTTGGATAACACGATTATAGTAGCCTTCTAAAAACATTCTTTCAAATGTGTAACATGTGTTGCATAACCCTGTTCATTTACAATGATCGTGTGTGTACAATAGCTGTATGATTACATAATTAGTTACTCATTATCTATCTAATCGCTTATTTAATAATCTTGACATTCTCACACACTAAAATTATATTAATTATTTTTCTTTGACATACTTTTTGAGAAAAATAATTGTATTCTTCTTTTGTTTGAAAATTTATTTTATGTACACAAGAAAAAAATTAAAACTTTGGTATCAAAAATATTTAAATATGTATATTAAATTGCGAATTCCCACTGTTAATGCGACATTACTGGGATATAGATAATGTGAATTTCATGAAAATATCCACAACTACCATAATTTGCTGGTAGCTCAACACATTGCAAAATAAAGCACTAGTCAAATACAACTGCATGTGGTTTTCTAAATTAATACTTAGGTATCCTGACATGCGGCAAAAATTCAAGGGGCCATTCCTTGGCCTATTCTAAGAATATTTTGTCCTATGATGATTTCTGAAAAAGCCCTTTGTTTCAAAGATACAGGGTGAACAAAATTTGCGACAGTAACAAAACTTTATTATCAAAAAGTACATGTAGAGTTGCTCAATCTACAATAAATGTTCGGAATGACTTCCTCCAGCCTGGATACAAGCATTCAATCTTGATAAGCTCATTGGCGTACGCCAAACTTTTATTTACATTAATGATTTCAAAAAATATCGAATATGGTTGTCGCAAATTTTCGTCACCCTGTATCTTCGAAACAAAGGGGTTTTTCAAAAATCATCATAGGACAAAATATTCTTAGAATAGACCAAGAAATAACCCTTTGCATTTTTGCCGCATGTTTACCTAACACCCTGTATACCTAACGATTATTATAAGACATTTTAAATAAACTCATACATTCATACATATTCTGTAATCCCTTATATTATTTACAGTGTCGGGGTTCGTACTGAACTAAAATATTTTATTTTGCTAAGTACAACATTCTTTTAAATCTGAATTAGCTAGTGTGTACCTGTAATTAAGCAAATTACGTTACTGCATTATTCTCTACAAAGATCCACTCGTTTTTTTGTGAATTACAATGTATTAAATAATATTTTGTTCATAACTTTCATTTAAAACTGTACAAAATATGGGAGTATCTTGAGTGGCGCCATCTAACGGAAAAGCGCTACAACTCGAGCGCTAACGGAACCAGTGAATTAGACAAATTTCTTCACCTTCTCTTTATACACCGTGTTCAAAACTGACACATAACCATAATTTTGAAAAAGTTCTACCAACACGAGGTATAAAAATTTCTTAGCGTTTTACTCACATGTCTACCAACATTGTAACACTTTGACAGTTATTATAAAAAAAAAAAACGTACTTTATGTACAGCCTCTTTAAATATAGAGGTTTGACGTAATCTGTTGGCGTTCCCATCAATTGTTGGTGTTCCCATCAATTGTTGGGTAAAAACAATCAGTCTTTGACAAACGTCTACAACTTTTTCTGAAAAGTTGGCTACGTGGTTGTCGACGATTTGTGTATCTTCTCCGATAGATTCTTCGAGGTTTCTGTGCATTACGCCTTGCTTCCCCAAAAACCAAAAGCATGTCAAGTTCAACTTTTAATAATGCATTTTTACATCCAAATTATGCAAAGTACGCATGCAAATGATCAACTTTAAAGTATTTAAATTTCTAACATACAAGCTAGAAAATATACACGTGCATTAAGTTTGAAGTATCTTGTTCAGCTTCGTGTACCTACTTGTCAAATCTAATCTTCTTTTGTTTCATTGTTCAATGGCAGAAAGCCACTTGTTTTAAATGGTTTAAGTTTGTTCGAGGTATGAATGGTCCTCGACAACGAAAGATAGGAGAGGCTATAGATTATGAATGAATGAATACTTATCTGTAATTCAAGTAAATGAATACTTTATTAGATAGATTGAAATTTTTTCTAGTACAAATGTTATAGTAGATGATTTAAGGATGGAGTGATTATTAAAAATCTTGTTTTGACATTTTTAATCGATCACCATTTTATTTGAAAAAATAAAAAATTATTGTAAATGCAAATGTTTTAGAGCCGAAAGTTAATTTTGAAAATTGTTTTTTTGAAAAACAAACGAATTCCAAATAACTACGAACCAGGGCACCAAATCAAAAATTTGAACTAAGAAAAGTAGTTTGTTTTAACGAGTTTTACCATTTTCGGGGGCAACGACTTCTTAGTATTAACACCCTGTAGTGGCACCATATTGTGCTACATTTTCGAGACAGCCATGTAAATGGGAAGTTGGATATAAATTTAAATACAAGCCACCCTAAAAAACTTTAATAATATTTGGAATATGTACAAAATTTCAATTAAAACTTAAAAGTGTAAAACTATTATAAACCTCAACGTTTCCTCTTAATATAATAAGACTAACACGTATCTATTGAAAAATATAATAATTAATCATCAGTTCTTAAACTAGAGCGCATGAAATAACAAGTAAATGATGGTTAAAGTTAGCTTTAAACCATTCATTTCAATTAGCATCAACCTCAAAAATTATTTTTCAATAGTTGCTAGGTGTTCTGAAGGCTGTTAATTTTTATTTATACGAGTACAGTAAATTATTCTTTTAAACTAAATACTTTAATCACTAAGTCCTTACATTATACAAGTTAACAGTTTTCTTGAATACAAGGTTGGCAAGAATATTGATTACAATGCAGATATTATGACAAGCACTTTCGTAATGGAAGACTTTTGGAAGACTTTAGGAATTTCTTATTGCTTACTCATTAGATTCTAAAATTACTTAAACTTTCTTAATATTACATAAATATTATTAAAACTAAAATTAATATTAAACAATGCATGTAATAATACACACCATACTCATGTATGGCAACTTTGCTTGGGAACTGGAACACAAGGAACACAAAATACAGCCAATGAGAATGTAATCTACTATTATTATTTTTAAACATTTCCAACGCATACATATTTTATATACGTGTAGTCTTCGATCCCGTGATGGGAGCCTTCGCGACCGAGACCAGATTCCTTTACTCCTCCAAATGGAGCTTCCGCAGTCGAAATTATACCCTCGTTAATACCAACCATTCCACATTCCAATGCCTGACTTACTCTGAACATTTGTGAAACATCTTCCGTATAAAAATAAGCAGCCAGTCCTCTCTCTGTTGAATTTGCTATTTTCAATGCTTCTTCTTCAGTCTTAAAGCGGACAATTGTGGCCACTGGTCCAAACACTTCTTCGTGATAAAGTTTCATATTATCTTTAACGTCGATCAAGAGTGTAGGTTCATAGAACAGTTTTCCTAATGCACTTGCGGGCTTACCACCGACTAATGCCTTTGCACCTTTATCGATAGCATCTTGTACAATATCTGATACCTTATTAAACTGCGCATCGTTAATTAAGGGGCCTGTGGTAATATTTGGTTGAGTACCTTCTCCCATTTTAATATCTTTAATGTGCCCAACAAATGATTGGACAAAGCTGTCGTAAATTCCATCTTGAACTAAAAACCTGTTTGCTGCCACACATGTTTGACCGCAATTACGGAATTTTGCCGCCAACGCTCCTTTTGTGGCATTGTCGACGTTGGCTTTATCAAAAACAATAAATGGCGCATTTCCTCCTAATTCCAACCCTAACCTTTTAATTCCCGATGCGCACTGTTTATATAACAATTTTCCTACTGCAGTTGAACCAGTGAATGACAATCCTGCAACTAACGGGCTCTCACACAGATATTTCCCAATATTAGCGGAATTTGGACGATCACATGTAATCACATTAAAAACTCCTTTTGGAATACCCGCTTGATGTGCTAATTCAGCCACAGCGAGTGCTGTTAAAGGGGTATCTTCTGCAGGTTTAACAACGCACGTGCAACCAGAAGCGAGAGCTGCGCCTGCCTTGCGAGTAATCATAGCATGAGGAAAATTCCATGGAGTGATTAAAGCTGCTACCCCAATAGGTTGTTTCACTACCATAATTTTTTTAGTAGGTATTGGACTTTGAACTATTTCACCCTGAATTCTTCTAGCTTCTTCTGAAAACCATTCTATAAAGGAATTCCCGTATGTAACTTCGGCTCTCGATTCACATAATGGCTTGCCAGATTCTGCAGTCATTATTTGTGCGATACTTTCATGATTCTCTTGGAGTAAGTTATACCACTGACGAAGAATATGAGCTCGTTCCTTGGCTGTCGTTAGTTGCCACGATTTAAACGCTTCAGCAGCTGCCTTAACTGCAAGTTCAGTATCTTCGACGTTCATGTCGGGAACTGTACCTACTGTGCTTCCATTTGCTGGGTTTTTAACATCAAACGTTTTTCCTCCGGCAGCACTAACCCAATTTCCATTTACAAACGATTTTTCTCTTAGCAGATGCATTGCGGTGTGGACGTCTCGGTACTTACTAATCACCTGAGTACTAAAATAGCGCATTTTTGTTATCATCATGATGAAAATTCGATTGAAAGGTGAAACACTCACTTAAAGGTTAAATTAATCAAAATAAAGGGAAAGGTGACATTATGTAAGTGGTTCTGTCAAACCGATTGCTGTCATTGTATAGCGGCCATTTTCCCTACACGCATGCGTCTCAACTACAGGATAGAATTCATACAACACGAAATTTATATTTCATGACCATGACGCATGACCATCCTCGCTGCGCAACATCTCGAAGTTAGCATGCCCAATAGGGTATTATAATTACTATTTACCGTTTAAATGCAGTTGTTGTTGTTATGGAAATGTAGAATTTAATTTACGTATGTAAGCCGAGTCATAGCCAGATAAAAATACTGGAGTAAAGGTTCAGTTACACGGTCCCAGTACTCGGCCGAGTAGATAAACTAGTACTAATATTTGTCTACAATTCGTACGGCTTTCCACACGAAGGGAGCGAAGTATTTATATAGGGTGATTTAAAAACATGATGACAAACTTAAGAAGGTTATGGAGGACTTTGAAACATACAAATTTTGTATATAAACTTTTTCATTTAAATTCCTCCGTTCAGGGTTTAATGAAGTTTATCGCATTTAATTTGGAAATGCACTACATTTCATCATTCAAAATCGATAAGAAATGTGGTACTTTTATCATTAGCAATACTTTTCTGCCTAGCAACGGCGATTCGTTTTACGTTTGGCAATAACGAAGTGTGTTGTTGGTGACACTGTAAGTCGATGTAAAATTGGAGGTTAGCAGGTTAGGTTTTGCATCAGTTTTGACACAGATTGAGGCAAAACCTAACCTGCTAACCTCCAATTTGACATAGACTTACAGTGTTACCAACAATACACTTCAGTACTGCCAAATTCATAGCATCAACTGAAGCTGCTTATTGCGCTTTAGTACTACATAGAAACGAGTTCTGCTAATCTTGGTTATGTTTTGACAGTTAGTGTCACTTGTATGTAAAAATTTAATATTTTACGTTCAACACGTTAGAAAAGTGTTTTTTCTGAACTCGTATAGCCGTACTTGTTCAGAAAAACATCACTTTTCTCAACTTATAGAGTAATATATGTACTATTTTTATATACTCTAGGTAAATGTGCTTATTCCTAAATACAAAATCGTTTAGAATAATGGTACTTTTCTGATCAGCAACACATTTCTGTATACCAACGCATAGTTGAAATTTTGAAATGCACAATATTTCACATGATTTTTGATATGTCTGTATCAACAATTTTAAGCATTTTCCTAAAGTACGTGAAAACATAGCATGTGCAACTCGTGAGAAGTGTTTTTCCGTGCTCAGCATGCTTTTAATCTCGGCTTCGCCTCAATTATAAAACTTCATTCGTCTTGCACGGAAAAACTCTAAACTTGTACAATATACTATTTTGTCATTTTAGCGAAAGCTAGAAAAGGGTAAAACACGAAAATTGGCAGATATGTTTTCCCAATAGCAGACTTATTTAGAAAATGTTTATAAATTTACTATTAGTATAACTTTTAGGGGTTGAAATTAGCAACCTTTATATATGTTTTAGTAGAACTTTTTAATGGACAATAATTTCATTATAAAGTATGAACTGAACAGTCGGATTAATTCAAAAACTTTCTAAGGTCTTAGTTTTGGTGTAAAAAAATATAACACATTTGGAGGCTAAGCATTTTGCTGAATAACTGAGTAGTACTTCACAATGTATTTTATTTTTTTACACAAGACACGTGAGTTTGATCAAATAAATCATACATAATTTTGTGTAATCAAAATTTTTGCTGGTTAAAAGGTGCATCCATTCACGATGTTTCCGCCTCCCAGTAGGTTGTTATATGTTTTTATTAGGTTGCATACATGAACTATGATAGAAGTCAAACTGTGACATTAAAAAAACGTATGACATTTTTACAGCCGCGTTGTTGGCATTGTGGCAATTTTAATGTCAAAATACTGAAAAATTTATGAAAGGAAAAAAAATTAACTGGCAACAGTGTAAGTCTTAAAAAATCATAACCACACATTGAAAACAACATAACCCAATTATGTCATGTCAAGTTATTACGCATGCGTACCAACAAAACTGTTACCCTAACAGAGCCTGCTAGGAGGAGAAAACATTGTGAATGGATTATAGCCATCCATTTTAGGAGGATAGAATTCGGCGAAGAGGATTTTAAAAATATTTTAAACGCCCCCCCCCTACCCCTCCGCGGTAGTTTTAAGTATATTTTTGGGGCACCTTGTATACAGGGCATTTAAATAAACAAATTATGGTGATTAAACTCACGTTATCTCGTTTTCTCAAGACACGAGCGCTAATAATTCAGGAAGATCAAAAATTGTGTGTGAAAAGCACTTTAAAAGAGCGGATATAAAGAGTAATAAGATAAACAGATTTGTACCGACTGCAGTATCACTAGCTTCCAGGGAAGTTATTTTGAAGAATTTACTGTTTTAGAAAAAGTTAAAATTAGTAGCAATGGAGAATTTGATATCTTACCATTAGGAATTGTGTTTACATCGAATATTACACACTACTATGTAAATAGCAGCGATTGTAAAAATGTTTATCTACTCCTACTGCACAATGGCCATGAATTATGATTCATAATTCACGGTTTGCAGCCAATCATAAAATTCTATTTTCATTATTCAATAGTTTGCAAATTGCAACCAATCAGAAAATTCTATTTTCATTATTCAATAGGTTGTAGCCAATCACAAAATTCATTCTTATTATTAAATGACTTTTGAAGTTAACAGCTGTCACAAATGTCATAATTCTGAAATATGAACACAAGGCTCCTATTGCATAGGAGTAGATAAAATATCGTATTATATTCGCGATTATGGCCATTATTCACTCAGATGACTTGCGCCACGCGCCTTCGGCTTGTGGCGCAAATGTCATCTTCGTGAATAATGGCCGTCATAATCGCTCATATAATAATATACTATTTTCAACTGGCATGTATCACAATGACAGAAGCTGTGCACTGACAGATTGTTCATTTAGTGACTATAACTAGTATTTTTTTGCTAAAGATTAGCGCACTTTTAACATCTTGTTTAACGTATCACATTGTTATTTTAATCTATAAACTTACTTTAAATTACATATTTTTTCATATTTGTGTAGCTTATTAGGCTGTGTTAAAATCGGATATACGTCAAAGGATCGCAGTCAAAAGGTCGCGCGACAAAAGATCGCGGTCAAAATGTCGCGCGACAAATGATCGCATGCGACAAATAATCGCATGCGACAAAAGATCGCATACGAAAATTATAACATTGCAATTACAGAAAAAAATTCTACAGTGTGGAAATAAAGTATCGGATAAGTTAATTGACTTTGTTGATATTCATTTTTATGAAAAAATCTCGAAGAGGTGTAGCGATTTTGACCATAAGGATTTTCAGTTTCTTATGTACTTTGTTTTTCATGATATGAAATCATTTAAAAAAAGTCGATGACGTCATAACTTTTTAAAAAGCTGAAGTGGTAACATAAAGGTGGTTGTAGTGTATGTCGTATAATTAAAATCGCTACAACCCTTCGAGATTTTTCATAAAAATGAATACCAACAAAGTTAATGAATTTATCCGTTACTTTATTTCCACACTGTAGATTTTTTTTCTATAATTGTAGTGTTGTTATTTTCGTATGCAATCTTTTATCGCATATGCGATCATTGGTCGCATGCGCTCATTTGTCGTATGCGATTATTTGTCGTGCGACATTTTAATCGCGATCTTTCGTCGCGCGGTCTTTTGACAGTTCAAATGTAGTTCTTTAAAGTGCAGTGTAGACATGAGCTCCCGCGATCAAGTTTATTTTGGGTCGCTCTGTACATAATAATAATAATGGTGAGGCACTAACACCCCATGAAGGAGCTTGGCCTGCAAGGCGGAAGGTTAGAGCTTCCGTATCCTCGCTCTCACACCCGACTGTCGCGTGTCAAATTCATGACACGTGGTGATGTGGTGAGCACCACGCATTAGACAGCCGCATTATTACCCCTTGTTCTTTCGAACGCAGGTTCCCAATTATTTAAAGCGACTGGGTAGGCCGCCCGCCAGGCATCGATCTGGGATTTGAACTCCAGACTTCCGCGCCGCAGTCCGATGCTCTAACCATCTGAGCCACGCTGGCGCTGTACATAATTATGTTTAAGAATTCCTTGTTGATATAGCTAATATTGATAAAGTGGAAAACATCGTTTTCTTCTTCTTTGAAATTAAAATAGTTTCGGTAAAAAGTATCTAATAACATAGTATAAAAAAATAAAGCATAATGCACTTGTGAATAAACATCAAGAAATTCAATGTAGAAATATGGGTTTCTGGGTCCCATGTAATTGACTACTACAGTCAATTACAGAAATCCATTGCAATTTAAAATAATATATTTACATATAAAGTGGCCGTAAATATGAAAGCAATCACAATTTTTTTTTAAATATGCTACAGAGACCACAAAGTTAATTTATAGAATGTTCTATGCTATACTACGTTTAACGAGCAGACGCAGAAACTGAATTACTGGAAGGGGCCTAGATTGCAGAAACCTGTTTTGCACGTTTCAAATTAAAAGCAAAATGATTCAAAAACGGTTTAATTTCAAATGAAATTGAGCTGCATATAACCGGTTTACCAATAGCAATATGCTAGTCAAATTTAACATTCATTTGTGGGAGGAATTTTGCTAAATTCGTTCGTTAACCGTAGCAAAAAAATACTAAAAACTGTACATAAACATACAAATTATTCTAACATTTTCGCTCTTTGAAAACCAGCGTGAGCACAGCAAACTTTGTAAACTACATTTTAACTTAAGATTTGTGTATCTCTTTACCATTGATTATTTTGGCATCATCGTTAACTATTTTTCAATTTTATACACAAGCATTATTACAAGATAAATTACAACTGACATTAAATGCGTGTAACGTCGTTAAACTTAAGATACACCCAGGGCCGGTGTTTTAACCGGCCCAGGCGAATGCCACCAAACCGGTCCCTTTTAAAAATGGCTCTTTTTGTAAGACAAACAAACCCAGTTATTACACATAAAAAACAATATTTCTTTTCAAAAGAAAATATATCCTACTCCAAAAACATTATTCAGATAATACAAAAAATATTTAAAAAAAACATAAAAAACCTAGTAAAATCGTACTACTGCACATAGGTGTAACTATGCATAAAGTAATAAAGAAACCAATGTAGTATGTTTTTACACTTATATGTCAGTTTATAGAAAATCTCACCATTTTCAATAGACACTAGAACGTCCCTTTCAGAAGACATTAACATGAAAGTCACCAAATGAGTAGCTACGTGCTCTATTTAAATAAATGTTACTTTAGAAATGAATCTTTCATATGCAACTTGTGTAATAGAAGTGTTTTAAATATTTTTTGCAATCGTGTACTCTAATGTCAACGTTTTAGTTGTCATTATTAATGTCAAAATGAAATCTTTTTCACTAATAGCAAATAGCTATTTATCTACCAAGGGCGTAAGAAGAGGTTTATGACCCGCGCCGTGAAAACAAGGGCAATAAACTCTAGTTATGCACGAGGTGGATACAGCATTTTATGTACAGGCCGGAGTATTCACAGTTTTATTAAAACAAGATTTATAATTTTTATAAATGGTGGTTTTCAACCTACGATGTCATTGCTGGTCAAACTGACAAACAAGACACTAATCGGGTCGTAATAGTATCATACAGTATTTTATCTACTTTGCCACTTGTTTAAACAAAAAAATAAAATTTTAAAATCTAGGGAACTTCGCGGCAGTTGGCAACATTTGTGCGGTGCAATAAAGGCGGTTATTGACAGTTCGATATGTACACCGAGCGAATTACCTATGGTTGCCAACGTTAAAAAAATTAATTACTCTGATTTTAGTATTTTTATTATAGCATCGCTTTTTGTCTATTACGATATGTAAGCTGGTATCGTAATAGCATCAGTACGAACGCAAAGTAGATTTATTATTTACATAAGAGTCAGGAAAATGTTGCATTACTGTCGAGGAGCCATATTAAAATACGAGGCACTTTGTGCCGAGTATTTTTAAGGGTCCGAGGCAAGTGAGACATTTTACTGGCGAGACTTGTGTTAAATTTTTTCGGAAATCCCCAATTATAATAATAATTAATGTTTATTAATTTAATAAATTGAATGGGCAAAAATCTGAAGTTTCTGTTTGTTCAAATGCGGTGGTAGTTCACAATGAAAATAATGGTAGTATCCGAAATAAAAGTGCTTTGTTGTCCGGGATTAACATATCCAATGTAGAAAACACAACTATAAATATTAATATTCAATAAAACTTTAGAAAATAATGTGTAAATGTTTTCGTGACTAGTCAGGGAAATGCAATTTTCGGGCCGCATTTTCTGAGCGAAAATAGTACTTTCAATCCTGTACAAATATATCAACTAATTAGTTGTCGTTATTAATACAATTTGTTGAAAACTCCTTACCACACAAACATTTAACAACCGCTAAATACCTACGTATTTCGACAGCAGCTAAGCTGTCATCTTTCGTAGTCTTGCAGAGAGAGACTAACCCGACAAAGTTGGCCGAAGATATGCCCTTCACCAACTCACCAGTGAAAGTCCAGGCTCCAGCAGTGTTTTACTCATTATTAATGTCAAAATTACATACTTTTTGTTAGTGAAAAAACTAGTTTTTTTAAGGTTGCCACTAGTAATTTTTTTTATTAGAGAATTGTAAAACATTTTGTATGCAACGCAATGCAAAATTAGTGTTTTTTCTCTCGTCGTAATTTACAACATTTACAACTCGTAAAAACACCCACATTTTGCAACTTGTTAAATAAATAGCTATTACGACCCGTTTAGTGTCGTTTAGCAGGCCATAAAGTAGGTACTCTATTTTCCAATGATGTAATATTTGTTATTTATATCTTGTTATTTAGAATGCTTTTTAAGCTTGTCAATTTGTTTACGTATTCAAAATGGAAAATAAACTGTAATATGCACCACGGGTATTACTCGAGCACAACCATCCTCATAATGCTCTTGGTACATAAATAAATATTATGGCCCTAGGGCTGTAAAGCAACATAGTACGCCGTCAAAGATAGGGTATAACGTGATCAATTACGCAATTTTTTAGTTGTTAATATCAAAATGACATACTTATTTTCACGCTTAGCCGTAAATTTGAATATTAACATAACCTATCTAAACAATATAATATATTTAAAATTTTGTGTTTATTATAAAATCAAAAAAAAATCAATCTATTGCAAAAGTTAGTATTTCTTTACTCCTCGTAATTTTTCAATGAGCAAAGCGTCTCGTAAAAAACCCTCATTTTGCAACTTGTTTCATACATAACTAATATGCTTTTTCTAGATCAGGGTATGCTTCAGCATATAAATTATATTCCTTCAGAATTAGTAGCAACAAACTATACATTTTTCCAGAAGTTGTGATCAACAGTGCGGTTTTCTGCTTCATAGTCGTCCTGTTCAATTTGTTCTTTGGTAAGGCTGATAGCAACTTATTCCACTTGGAACCAAAGTTTAAAAGTTGCATTGGTAGATTATCTTCTACCAATTCAGGATAAAACTGTGAGTTTTTTGTGGAAAATATGTCAACAAGTTTGGAAGGAAAGAGAAACTCGACGGGTGAAAGCATTCAAAGCCGTGGGACAACTTCGTGTGAAATGCAAATTTAGACCCTTAAAATACTGACAACTATGTCCATAGTGACATAAAAAATCTATATTCTAAATTTGTTATTTTATTTATACATAGCTGGATTTTGTGGTGCTTTGTCATCGCAACTTTCGTCGTGAAATCTTTTTTTCTTTCGTATTCTCTTTTTTAACGACAACGTCTGGCGGAATTTCATTTTCAAAGAATTGCTCATTTACTTTATTTATAAACTCTTCAGTCTCTTCCGCAATTTTATGAAATTCTAGTAAAATTTCTTCAGGGACAGTAAAGTGTACTAGACCATGTGGTATTCTTGTAAGAAATGATTGGAACTACTATCACTATAATTACAATATATTAGTGCAGTCCCATCGATCTTACTACAAGTACCGTATGTTCGAAAACTTTCAACGTCTAGAGGGCTGTGGATTTTAAAAAAATTAAATTTATGTTGGCAGTGATGAGTAAAGCTACTTAATAATATAACCTATACAAGTTTGACAGATAAACTTAACTTTTACAGGATGTTTAACGCCGAGCACTAGGTATATTTTGAAATGGCAATCCTGACATAACCTTAAACTGACAGATATAAAATGCCAATGTGACTTTTACTATCACGACTGCCAACAAAATTTGTTGACAAAATAATTCCACAGCCCTCAAAACGTTGAAAGTTTTCCATCATACTGTACCTACCTATGTATTACGAATAAAGTTTTTGGGAATTTCAATTTAGTATATTTTAAAATGACAAGCCGACAGTACGGCTGAGTCGCTGAGTAGTGTTGCACATCTCACTGCACTTGTAAAAGTTAAGCCCCAGTCTGCTTGGTCAGTACTTGGTTGGGTGACCATCTGGAGAGCGGGCGTAGTGTTCTAGCCAGACAGGCTCCACTACCTCAAGTACCTCCCCCGAATTAAAAAATGCACACACCCTCAGCGGCTCGGTGCGCCCGGCACCCCGACACTGTGTAAACGATATAAGGGATTACATATTATGTATGTATATTTTAAAACGACATTGTATTTATAAAACAGATGCTCAAGATTTAATATTAATGCTAGTAATTTATCGTTATGTCAAATAGTAAATCGTATATCTGTAAACATCATTATGCTAAATAAGTAATATGATTTAATTATCTTTATTAAATATTCACATATTCAACAACAATTAAGGCGATGCTAATTATTTTTGATGATGGATGTTATGCAATCCTATTTAACTGCTGCAATATAAATACAAAAATGTTTAACGTTTTTACAATATACATGACTTGAAAAATCGTTAAACAACAGACTTTTTTACACTTAACACTATTTACCGTGACCACAATACTTATACAAAGATTAAATAGAAATTAGCAGCTAAGATAGTAGCTAGTGTAGACACTTGAGTGTATTTGCAACTTTACAAGTTGTATTTTAAAGACCTTTTTAGGTGATTAAATGATATTTTAGCGCCCTCCGTAATACTAAAATTATGTTAGGTATTGTAAATAATACTTACTTACTTACTTAATCCATCCTCATCTACCTTACGGTGTAGAGGTAAATAATAGTATTGCTTAAATAATTCAATTTTTTAAAACATAAAAAAGTAGTAATGTTTTTTTTCTAACTTCTTCTAGTCCTCTTGAAGGACACCACTTTTGGAAAAGCTGATATTGTCTACGTAGTAGATCATTTACGCATAGGTACTTTATGTGCTTATTATGAGAGGTCACGCAATCTTCTTTCGTAATAGTTTTTCTTGCCTGTTTTTCTAGTTAGCAATTATTGATTCTACAATATTTTTTTTCCAATTTGGAGCACAACGAATTACTAACAAACAACAAAACCACAATGACGATTACTTATAGATATAATAATTTTTTTTTTGTAAATTTAAATATAAGATTTCAAAGGCAACGAATTTTTAGGTTAGGTATTGCAACTCAGAATATGTAGATTACTTAATTTTCTGTAGAAAAACAAGGATTTTAGTAGGTGCATCTTGCACGTCTAAATTAGTTGTTCTAGATCTAGATCAATGCGAGAATATTTTAAATTCAAGAATCCAAACAATTTGACCTGACCGAAAGTAAAGGTGAATGACATCATATTTATGTTTTATAGAGCTAGAATGTAAGTGAACAGAAGTGGTACAAGAACAAGTATGATTGATGCGAGACTGTTTCATATTGAGAACACACCGCTCACATATTTTTCAGGGAATAATGAAGTAAGTAAAATCTAGAACTGACTGAGAATTTCATTATATCATATAAATGTTACAGCAGTTTCAAATGATTCTTGGTTGATGCAGAAAAGGGTTTATACGTATTAATTTACGATTTTGTTATAAAGAGATTGAGCAATATGTCATCTATTACTATATTGCGTTTTTAAATTTATGTAATTACTATATGGTAATTATTATAACGCGTATTGAAATTTAAAAGAAGTAAGCAGTGTAATGGCTAAAACAAAAAATTAAGAACTACTTAAAGTTCGAAGTACCAGACCCTCGCTGAATATTTAGTTTTTGGTGGTTTGCACTGCTGGAACTATTATGTTGTTTATTACTGTGGAATTAAGTTTAGTAAAATACAACCGTTTGTGGAAAACAATAACATTCCTTTTATTACTTTAGAACACACGTACAAAATACAACATATACAAATTCGTTAAAATTAATTTAAAATACAAATACGAATTGTGAGTAGCTTGATTTTCGATACTGAATTATTTGCGGTCACGGACAGAAGATTGCGTGTTCGGATCACGTCGGGGTCACCATTAGGCAGTGTTAGTGGTTAGATTAGCTTAACTGCATTAATATTTGAATATTATATTCGGAGAAATATAACACAAAGTTTAAGTTTCCAATATCAAAAACAATCTGTATTTATTAATATATTTGTAACCTAGCAATCTGTAACCAGGTTACATGTAGGTATCCTACAGTACAATAGAATTGTTCAGCTAAGCTCCCTTTGCTCTACTGTAGCACAAGACGTTGAAATAACTTCCATCGAAAATAACGTTCCCTTTTCGAGCGTTTACGACTGTATTGTCGACCTGGCTTGACTTTCCCTTTGCGTCTAGTCTATTGTTAGTTGGGACAAAAAGGGTTTGTTGGCCGATATCCCTGAGACTTAGCTCCGGCTGTGCTAGAAATTGCATGGTGACGTTTAGACCAGTTAGTTTTGATTGTTCAACTCGCACTTGACATTACAGATGTTTCGTATTCCAAGCGCACAATCGATACCTTCTCTAAACTGTCACATCGCGAACTCCACTTTTACTAACTGATTTAGTGCTTCACTTTAAGTCACACTTTAGTTTATGGCCTTCTCTTGAACGAAAGACGTTTTCAGGCCATTCATCACCGCTACGCTACAAGTTCTTAGTTTCAGTTAAATAGCCTATAACACTTAGTATACTTACCACAATCTATTTTTAATAATTATTATTGTCTGTCATATACGCAATACGCAATTTTCTTGTAATAAGTAAGCTTACTAGGGCATGTGTGACCATGAACCAAGTCAATCTAAGCTATAGGTACTTTCAGCATAAACAACCTTTTTATTATTTCATAATTTCAATATTTGAGCATATCTAAACAAAATTTTGCAAAATCATGCTAAGCTTGAACTTTATCAAATTATAAAGGTAGTCAGTTTTTGGAAGAGATGCATGTGAAGTGATTTCAAGGATTAATCAAATCACAAATAATAAATATTGGTTTGAATGCCCTTACAGATTTCATCAAACAATCCCCTCCAATAATGTTTATTTATCACAATGACTTGTTGGTTTTCTATTAATCAAAACAAAATTATTCCGAGTAGGTACTGACATATTCGTATAAAACATTTGTTGCAAATACGTTTTTATATACTCGTATAAATTTTGATTAGTTGCATGGAAGGGAACTCAATTTATTACTTTGCAGTGGTAATTATTAATTACCGTGTGGTTATTTCTAGAAATCCCCAATTAATTTGTTAATTACACTGTAATAATACATTATAATAGTCTAAAGTCCTGCAAATTAAAACTTGCTTGCCTTTACCTGCGGTTCTGATAAGATCGAAAATAACGAGAACGACCTCTGAATTTTGTAAACGTAACACCGTGTTATGAAACTATTAATTGTTTAACTTATTACATTATCCCATATTATATAATAAATTACCTCAGTCTAAGAACGTAGTAAGAGGTAAAAATTTCCAAGGAGCACTATTGTTTCAGTTGTATTTAATCGTTTATAATTAAGCATAACGTTGTTTACATGATTTTCTGATCGAAATAACAAAACAACTTTATTTACTACATTTACTACTACAAAATTGAATTAATAATGTATAAATATCAACTTCAAAGCTTTAGAACCTTGGCTTCTATTTTTAAAATCCTATCAGAGACTATAATAACAAAAATACTTGAAATGAATTTCCCTTTTTGCTTCAAATCAGTGAAGAATTATAAGCTCGAAGTTTTACTTAAAAAATCAGTTTTTAAATGTAAACTTCTATTGAAAATTATTAATGTGTTGTCCCTTCGGTTTTAAATTAGTTTTATCAAAATTTAGCCACAGCATAGAGAATATTTCCATTGTGAGTGCATAGTAAACATTTCGTATTTACTGAAAGAGTATATTTACAGCACAACGTAATTTTCTGGATTATGTTGTTTTAATATTGCAATTCATGATTGTGCATTGTTCTTCGTAATTTGTATGTTAGCAAAAACATTCACGTGCAAAATCTAGTTAGATACGAGGGCTGTTCTGTTAATTGTTAGTAGCGAGGCATGGATACCAATAATAACAAAAACATTGCACAAATATTGAAAGCTCATTCTTTTTACAGTTTTCAGTTGAAACTTTGAGATGTTGGGGTTAAAGCGTATATATGTCCACCCTCCACCAGACATTATGGAAGTACCGCGAAATGCTTTTCGGGCAAAGACTGCGATTGTAAAAGTCGTTTGTCATATGATTAAACTTACCAAATTTTAATGACAATTTTTGGCGACCATAGTTCTTCGTTATCCACAGTTACTTACTGGTTCAGTGAATTTAAACGTAAATGGTGTACATTAGAAGATGAGCCGAGACATAGAGAACCTCCAGTAGCTGTTTGTGGTGAAAACGTTATTGCTTCCCAAAAGCTGGTTAGGGAAAATCGTAATTTAATTCATAGAAAGATTCAACAAGAACTAGATATTGACTAATCCGCAATAAATAAAATTTCACACCAACAGGTGGGTGTGAAGAAGGTAACAAGTCGGTGGTGGATTTCACATTCTTTAACGGAAGAACAACAACAAGCAGAACAAGGGTAGTCTGGTACAGATTTAAGTTAAAAAAGTTCTATTCAGGATCTTAAAAGCATGTGTGTAATATTGTTACTGGTGATTAGTCTTGGGTCCATAATTATGATCTCGACTTTAAACAACAATCAGGTTTATGGGTGATAACCGTTAAACCGTTACTTCTGATTGGTATGCAGAAGTTTGCCTTTCACAGGTCTTTCAAAAATTAGGCAGTGGTCACCAAAAATCTGGTTTGCGTGGAATTTTATTACACCGCAGTTTCCTCACACAAATGCGACGGTTGCTGAATGACAGCGATTGTTTGACAACGTTCTAAAAATATAACTAAGAATTAACAGAACAGCCCCCGTATCATCTCATACTGAACCAAGGGAAAATCATTGGAATTTATATTATCAAAATTGCGTAATAATAAACAAATTTTAAAATTTTGTATTCTTCACTGTTGATTAGTTAATCAGTTTTGGAAAAATAATTTAGTTTAATATGTATGTAAAAATCTACAGACCTGTATTTAGCTCGCTCATCATATTTTAAAAAAAAACCTTTTGGTTAAGTTTTAAGTTGCGAATTAATCAGTCTTACGACCGACAGATATTTGCTTAATTTTGGAAAAGCATAAAATAGTAAGTCACGCAGGACAAGTACGTCGAATAGGACGAATGTGACAGCATTTCTAAATCGAAATTACTCCTTTGTAATCAAAAGTTGATATCGGTTGACACTAGTATGTTGCGGAGGATAACTGGTAAATCCCTCTTAGAGAAAATAATAGAACCAAAACGATTTTTTTACAAATTATTTAACAAAATTGACGAATTTATCATTTGCCATTTGTTCTTTTAATTTATTTTCTTTTCTCTATACATTTTTATCTTTATTGTTCATGTTTAGTTTGGTTCTATTATTTTTTAATTGCTTCTTTGCTTTGTTTTGTATTTTGATAATGGATTGTCTTTTATAGGCAAAAATACAAGTAAAAAGAGAATAAAAATACATGCTAAAGGACGAATTCGACTTAAAAATCAGTTATAGCTATCAGTAGCAGATGTCTGCATACATGATTTAAAATTTTAAATTAAATGAAAATAGAAATAGAACCACATTAATGTATTACCCTGTAGCACTGTTTAATGATGATTTTAATCACACAAATGACATAAAACAAGTAAATAAAAGTACCATGTATGACTGCAATTATTATAGAAAGTACTTCGAGTTTTAGAGAATAACGAAAACAAGGTTATACGTTTTTGCTGTATCGTTTCAATTATGACAGACTGAAGCTCAAATATCTAAGAAAAACAATCTTGTGTTTTGTAATGTCATATTACAATATATCAGACGTTTTAAAAACCAGTAATTTTGATGTTGTATTAGATGGCTCAAGATACTGAAAAATGCCACCAGAACGAATCTATAGCATACTTATTGGAATGCAGCAAAAGTAAAATAATAAAAAACCACACAACACGTAAATATTAGACAAACTAAAACAACAAGTCAGTATATATGTGCTTTTTGGTTACAAAAATTGCAGCAGTTATAAAAATTTATAGAAATTATTAAATCGGCACAGTAACCAACAAAGTAAAAGTCTGTATTGAAAAAGCAAAGTTTTCGTCGCCGTTTTGTTGCAAATCGCTAAGATTCTTTTCAAATATATCGATGTTATTTAATTTACTTTTTCTTCTCCTGTTTACTTTAAAATGTCGAAAAACTCTATCGTTTCTTATATTTTTTCTTTCCTGGATGTTACCTTTCCATCGCCTCCTAGGTCTAGCTATGGCCCTTAGTCTTTTTTCATGAAATTAGATATTTCCTTTGGGTATTCCCTGCTATTTATTGGGTTAATGTGTTGCATGATTTTATGTTCTATTTATGCTACTACGTACTACTTATTTTCAAATAATAAGCACTTTCATTATCCGATAATTAAAAAACTATGAGCAAAAAATGATTTCCTATGATTTGGTGACAAAATGACCGTGAAAGGTTTGCTTTAATTAATGAAAACTTTTGCTATGAGTGTCAGAAGATCTAAGTGGTTCAACAACGATATAGCGGTCAAAGATATTTCTAAAACTATTAAAATTACATAAAATGTGCTTATACCGGGTGATCATAAATGGTTGTGATTTTTTTAGGTTAGCCAACGTAAGAAAAAAAAATCACAACCATTTATGGTCACCCGGTACATATAAATGTTGTAGGTACTAAGGGGACTTAAAAATTTTGTCTCGAAATGCTAACTATTTTTATATCAAGTTGTACGAGTCTGAAGTTTTGGAAATACTAACAATTTTATGCAAAAAATTCTGAATTTCAGGAGACTGTTGTAAATAACAGAAAACCATTGAGTAGGGAAAAAGTTACCGACAATTGTGTTTTGTGTGTACTACTTTTCGATGTGAAATGCCGCCTCTGGTATTAATGCTATACAGGGTACTTCAAATTTGCAAAATTACTATATAAATAATCTGCAGGAGTAATCTGAGTCTAGTATCAAATGAAATAAGATGGAAAACAAAAACAAATTCACAAACTCCTGTACCTACTTACATTAAATGTTTCTCCTTCTGTTCCTTGGATTTTTATCAGTATCCGGACACCTTGCCGTATATATTCTGCTAATAAATAACGTGCAGTTTCGATAATCCGAATTGGCGCTAATTTTAATTCGATGCAATGCGAACAGTCGTAGACGTGAGTTTTCTTTATGAATGGCAGTTCAGCATTTCAACTCTCCAGGTGCATTGGTGCATCGTCGAGAATGAATATCGTAGAGGTCTGCATATCCATTCTGAAAGATGCACCAATGCACTTGGAAAGCTAAACTACTCAGCGCTACATAAAGTATCGGTAATATTTTATAATTATGTATTTTCTACGATTGTTGTTATTTCTTACATATTTGTGTTTTAGATAACATATACGTATTGCACTACATAAAAAAATGTGGTGTGATACACGCACACAACTTCCTTTTACAGTGATCTTAATATTAGCAAAAAATTTGATTTACAAATTTTAAACATTTGTCAAAAATTTTCCAAAATTACAAATTCTGCAGAAACCGTACAAAATAGAGAGTTAAGTTAGTTCAAGAGACAAATTTTCTCTAAAATTTTAAGCTAAATTCAAAACTGTAAGAATATACCGGGTGTTCTATTTAAAATAAGAGTTAATAAAAAAATAGAAAAAAACCAAAATAAACCCATTTTAAAGGTATTCAACTGGAAAATCACCTATCTCACATCAATACACATTAAAAATGTAATAAAAATGTAAAGTTTGAAAAAAATCGAAAAAAAAACTGAAAAATCACAAGAGGGTTATGGGGTTTTCTTTCTGTGTGTGTGAACAGATTATCTCAAAAATGAAAAACTTCATATATAAGTTTTGTGTACTATCTAGATGCAACAAGCTTTTGAAGAAAATCGCATAACTGGAAGTATGGTGTTTACTCTTGTGATTGTTCAGCTTTTTTTCGATTTTTTCAAAACGGCACTAACAATTTTTTTCAAACTTTACATTTTACTACATATTTAATGTGTATTGGCGTGAGATAGATGATTTTCCAGTGGAATACCTCTAAAATTGTTTTTTTTTACTCCTATTTTCAATAGAACACGCCGTATATCAGTACATTTATGAATTCGGCTTAAACTTTTAGAGAAATTTGTCTCTTCTTAACTTTCTATTTTGTACGGTTTCTGCAGAATTTGTAATTTTGAAAAATGCTTTAAAATTAAAAATCAAATTTTTAGCAAATTATAAGATCACTGTAAAAAGAAGCTGTGTGGGTGTATCACACCAAATTTTTTATCTAGAAATGGGCAAATAGTATATAGTATTATGATACATGAGGCAGTGTAATCAATTACAATAAAGAAATATTTAAAACGAATAAATTTGGAAGATTGCTATAATTAAATCTTGATGGGTGTTAAATTTTAAATATTATTAATAAATTTACTTGAGACAATGAGAGAGGAGATTTTGATAATAATTGAATATACTGACTTAATGGTTACAGAAAATTTTAATAAAGTTCAAGCCAAGGTTACAATTGACAAATGTATTTGGTAGAATGATAAGAATTAATAGCACGTAATAATAGGATATTTAAAATAAATAAGTGTGCAATAAGAATTGTATCTAACAAGGAGAAAAATTTTGTTTAATTAGTTACAAAAACAATTCATGTAAAAGCAGACATGTATCTTGAAAATTACAAATTTTATCAATAAAAAACAGAAATTAATGTCTTAAATTTGTATTATTATTTGTTTATACAAAGTTAATAGGGCCTTAAACAAATCTACGTGGTATGTTATATGAAAATATCTATTGAAGTTATTGGAAGAATATAATCGGTCAAGAGATTATACAAATGCAGTTAATTGGAAATAGACAAATACCTATGGTTACATTATTTGAAGATATTTGGATTTGTTCCTGCATAGGGAGATTATTGGAAGTGCTTACTAGTAACTATTTCATTTGGATAATTTGGAGGATATTACTAGAGTCGTCGGACTATCTGTAAAAGGACCAAGGTTAGATTTGGAACATCATAATATTGGAACTTACCAGGAGTTAATCGGTGTGGCGGTGACATTTGAAAGGAAGAAGGATTGGATTCTAGGAGCAAAAGGGGTTGTTGACGAGACGGATGCAGTTTTAGGGTTTCCGGATCAACGTAGGCGTTACCGTTTGAAAAGTGGGCAGTAGGTGTTGCAGACTGTCGACATCAGGATCCATTCTTGGTTGGATTTTGGCAGTAAAAAGCAAGAGAAGTTATTAAGGTTTGTGTAACAAGTTTATGAAAGTATTTTAAATAACAATCAGTAAAAGAAAATATCAAAATAGACCTGATATAGTGCTTACAGAGGTGAATTGATTAATATGTGTGTCAATGTAATATACAATTGTCAATACCTGGCTTGATGAGTTTTGAAAATCGGTTTGACAGCAAATGTCATTAAATATAATATTACAATTCAATTAATAGAGATCTTGATTTGGCGAAACACCCTGAGATAAGTAAACTTGATTTGAAAAAAAATATTATTTAATTAGAAAGGGCATTGCATTAATAAAGGGCAAGTTTTAAGTAACATATCAAATACATAATAAATGCTATGCAGTAGTAAGAGGAGCTAGTATTATTATATAATATAGTCTCCCAACGTTGAGCATTACATAATATATGGCTAGCCCAACGTGGAGCTTATATAGCCATTCCATAATAAATGGCGTCCAAACGAGGGTCTTTTAAAAGTTAAAAATAAACCATGTTGTTTGACATTTATAACACATGTCGCCAGTAAAGTGGGGCTATTGACATAATAAAAATAACCGGATTTAATTGTAACTGATAAAAAACCAAGTTTATGGTTAATTTGGTATTAACAATTATGAATTAAAGAACAAGATTGTAATAAAACAATCATAATTTAAAAACGTATCATAACCAATTTCTTTTTGAGAAAAATAAAGAAATAGAATAGGACAATCAATAAAAGTAACTAAAGAATATTATAAAGGGTCAATTTGAGAATAAAATATAAAGATTTATAATTGGATATAAAGGTTAGTAATCGAAAATAGGTACATTTAAAATTTTAAACTAAAATATGGCAGACAAAAGAGACTGAAGAGGAAAAAGACGTAGAACAAGAAGAAATGGAAGCATTAACGAGTGGTGTTGAAGTTGAAGTGGATGAAATACAACAAGAGATAGGTGTACAAGGAGACCAGGTAAGGATTCAGCAGGAACCAACAGGAAAATCAACCATTGATATGGACAAGTTAATGGGAATGATGGCAAGATTACAAGAAAATTTACAACAATCAAATAAGAAAGATTTACAGGAAAATTTACAAGGAATAAAGAAGGATTTACAAGAAATTGAAGAAAAGGCAGAGGAAAGAGAAAGAAGATTGCAACAGTCAATTGAGGAAAAGGCAGAAGAAAGTAAGAAGGATGCAGAGGAAAGAGAAAGACGATTACAAGAGTTAATTCAGAAGGATGCTGAGGAAAGGGAAGGTAGGTTACAAGCAGCAATTAAGAGAACTGCAGACAAGGTACAAGAACAAAAAGACCAAGCAGATAAGATGGAAGAGACGATGCAGGAATTAAGGGAAGATTTTAATAAAGTAAAACTTCAGAATAAGCAAGAATTGCAAGCACAAATAAATAAGATTAGTGATACATTAGGAAGTTATAAAGAAAAACTTAAGAATGAGATGAGAGGAGAAAGACAGGAGGAATACAAACAACTAGAGAAAAATTTAACAAAAATCATGGAAAATTAGAAGTAAGATTTCGAAATAACACTTATGAAAATAGAATTTTGGATAAAAAACAAGAATTATTATTTGGAACTAATGAAATAAATCAAATGTTAGATACTTGTGAAGATATGGAAGATGACTCTGCGGAAAAGAACGAGAAAGAAAAACAGAATGGAGAATACAGCAATGACGAGGAATATATTATTATAGGTAATTTGTTTACCACAACAGTGGAAATAAAGAAATTTAATCAGGCACCAGAACCAGATAATGAGAAGAAGTACAATTACAAAGAAATAAATGTTGTTAGAGGCAATACGATGATTAATGCTGCAAAGAATGTTAACAGTAAATATTTAAGAAGATATAATAGAGTTCAATTACCAAAAAATCAATGGAAATGCTCCAAACAACGCAGAGAGCTATGGAAAGACGAATGATTGGAATTTCTCTAATACAACGAAAGACGAACGAATATATAAGGGGCATAACCAAAATAAAAGATGTGAGTAAAACAATAGCTGAACTCAAGTGGAACTTTGCGGGCCATGTGGCCAGATGTCAGGATGAAAGGTGGACAAAAATAATACTGCAATGGAGACCATATCAGGGCAAAAGATCCAGAGGACGACCACCAAAGCGCTGGACAGACGACATAAAACTTACAGCGGGTTTATCATGGATGAGGGAGGCACAGAACAGAGATAATTGGAGGCAAATGAGGGAGGCCTATGTCCAAAAATGGACCGAATAAGGGCTATTAAAAAAAAAATAGAGTTCATAAAATAAATAGAATTACAGGAGGTTGCATAATTAAAGTAAATAGAATTGGAAATTCCCGAGGATGTGATATAATTAAAATAAATAAGGTTTGACAGCAAATGTCATTAAATATAATATTAAAATTCAATTAATAGAGATCTTGATTTGGCGAACCACCCTGAGATAAGAGAACTTGATTTGAAAAAAAATATTATTTAATTAGAAAGGGCATTGCATTAATAAAAAGCAAGTTTTAAGTAAAATATCAAATACATAATAAATGTTATGCAGTAGTAAGAGGAGCTAGTATTATTATATAATATAGTCTTCCAAAGTAGTGCATTACATAATATATGGCTAGCCCAACGTGGAGCTTATATAGCTATTCCATAATAATAGAATACTTTCTTAAGAGTTAAAAACAAAGTTGGAAATTTTATAGTTTTTAGGTTGAATTATCTTGTGAAACAAGAAGAAATATTTGAAAATATAATATAAGTATAGGATTTGTATGTATTGGTTTTGTTTTTATTTGTTTCCTTTTAAGGCTAGATTCCTATTTGGTCGTTTTTTTCGTGTTTCTAGTCTTAACAATAAATTGCTTTTTAGTTTTTCAACCTAGCTTTTTATTGTATATGAAGAGTTCAAGTATTGAAATTAGTATTTTAAATGTGTTTGTTATGCATTTAAAAAACATTTGAAGAGCCTAACATTGTTTTTTATGTCCAAACTCGAATATCGAAAAAACGGTTAAATTTAGGAATATGAAATAATAGAAATATATAGTCTCCTCTTAAATTTGCAAATTTTGAGCACTCTATTTAGCACTAATACGCAGAGGCAATATTTGACACTCAAAAGGTAGTTCACACAAAAGGTAACTATTTGTTAACGTTCTTCTTCGTTCAATTCTTTCCTGTCACTTTTACATAAAATAGTTTGTAGATCCAAAACAATTAACTTCAAACCCATACAACGTCCTGTTCGAATGATTAGCATTGCTAACTAAATATAGAGCGTTCTATTTTTAAAAAGTCTGCCAGACTTTTTTGGGGCACCCTATATAATCGACAATATTTTAGTATTAGTAATATGCACCGCTTTAATACCTACAACTGTTATACAAGGTGATTCACGAATAGTGTCTGATTTAACGCCTTTATTCCTGCAACACAAATTACTCTCTCGTAGAATACTTCGCTGTTTTTCAATTTGAATAGAATTTTGTGATCATGATTTCAGAAAAATGAAACCAATTGTCATCCTGTGAAAAAGTATTTGAGTTGCAGACAAAACTGCGCTATATCAGACACTATTCGTGAATCACCCTGTATAAGAAATAGTTATTTATGGTACAAGTGTGGTATATTCCAAATAATGCAAGAGAGAAAAGTTGAATCCTCGATTCCGCCAGGCCAAGAGGGTTTTTTCTGGAGCATGCCAGAGAAAATATTATTCAACAACAAATCTAAAGAATATAAATTTTGTATTTGACAGCCGTGAAAAATCTGACAGATTGGGGAGTACCGAAGGATCAAATAAATTTATACTTAGAGTTGCTTGTGATTCTAAGTTTGGCAGTACTGAAGTATATTGTCAGTCTATGTCAAATTCGAGGTTAGTAGATAAGGTTTTGTTTGTTATTTGACACTTAACCTGCAAATCTCAACAAATAGCTTGACAGTGCTACCAACAATACAATAGTGAAAGACATGGTTTGCATCTCACTAGTGGGTTATGGTTTTTACCTCACTAGTACATTATGGACCACTTTAGAGGTTTAAAATCGATCTGGTAATAGCCTTATAACTAGAAGGTGTTGGATAAATACCTTTTATGTAAATCTCATACTTTCAGACATTTTCAAAACCAGTGCAATTTTCGACGGATTGACTAGCCTACACATGTTTTTATTAAAAGGGCAGGCAGTGTTTGAAAATACAAAATTAAAATTTCTGTAATCATGACCATCTTACACGGTCATATTATCAATTTACAATTTTATTCTGTATCCCATTACAAACGGTTTGAATCCTTCGCCATAATTTCTTCAGAGTGCTAACTTTTTTACGTGACGCACTTAACTTTACGTAAAAGTCAATTGTATTTAAGAGAAGTGATACTTTTTCAAAAACAAACTGCAAATATGATATGCTTACCGGTAAGTATCGTGGTACATAAAAGAAGTTCAATAAGTTGGTTGTGTATGATCCATAACTACAGGTTTTATTAAGTCATATTTTTTAGGTTAAATTGTACAGTACGAGCAAAATAAACTTGACCGTGGGACCCATTGAAAACAATAACACTCGCCTAATCTGTAGTATGCTTTTTGTTGAGACAGAACTGTCAAATTTTTTTGAAGTTTAATAGTTATTTAGACCGCAAGTGTTAAAAGTGCAACTTGTTTTCACAAGTGTGGAGGGCTATTAAACGAGGCGCAGCCGAGTTTAATAATCCACAGGCGTGAAAAATAAGCACGCTAACACGAGTTGTGTATAAGATTTTTTTTAAATTTCATTAAATATTCAAATCCAAACCTATTTTGTACCTATATAATTTTATTTGCCTTCATTTTGTCAAGTGCGTTGATCAGTTCTGGTAACTAAGGAAACGTCTATTTAAAATCGTTCATTCCTAAATTAAAAGCAAAGTGTCACTTTATTTCACTGTGTGAAAAAAAGTGGCACGTCATACACCGAAATTAATTTAAAAAAGCCTACTTTTTTTAAATAAAATTTTAAAAAATTTATTCAACATCTTGTTTAACCTATCCACGTGTTATTTTAATGTATAAATTTGGTTTAAATTACATATGTTGGCATGTTTGTGCAGCTTGTTAGAATGTTAAAGTCACACGAACTATTAATGCAGTTAATTGTAGTTCAAATGTAGTTTTATCAAGTGCAGTGTAGATGATCGTCATATACGTATTTCATAGGTTCCCGCTATCAAGTTTATTTTTCCGTATTTCTCTGAACTTTATGTTTTAGCTATCTAATACATCCACAAGGTTTAATAGTTATTTTTGGAAAGACGGTGTCTAAATGTAACAACTAATAATTACTTTAAAAATATTATATTTAAGCCCATACAACCATATCTAATAATAGGTTCATAGAGGGCAAGTATGCAAAATTATCAATATTTTTAGTTGAGCTCCAATAATTTAAATTTAAACGTTGGCCATACAGCTGAATGGCAGATAACAATTGATAGGTATACCTGCACTAGTTTTAGTATTAGATTATTAAAGTTGAAATCTGGACAAACTAGTTGTATTTTTGACAAGTGCTTTGGTATGATAATACCCACATTTCACCTCAGCTGTCCTTAGTTTGTGAGTAGGTAGGTGTGAAAATGCTCATTCATTAGTTTGATTTTCTTATTAAGATTTGTAGAAATTCTCGATAGCACACCTAACAAAACCGGTAGAAGGACACACATAATATATATTTTTCTGATCCCCTATATTTTATATTTTGGCATGTAAGCTTTGAAGAGTATAAAATTGCATGGGCAGTTCATTTTCATCGCTAACTATTAAGCTTTGAATTTGAAGTTTTTGGTAAGTATAATTCGTACTTACAAATTGCTAACCACAGGACATGCAAAAATGAAAGTACTCTAAAACAGGCTTGCATACCGGCAAACCTGCATCATCGTGCTATGGATGACTGCCGTTTCGTGGTAGTTTGGATTAGATTTAAAAATAGATACGCGTGACATACTTAATGGATCACTAAATTCTCTTCAAATTTGCGTGAGGTCATTTAAAGAGGAAATTATGATTACATACATGAAACATGGCTTGTCTCGAACATCTTTGCATAAAAATGTATATCTGTTTACTGTTCTAATTATACGAGTCGCCTTGCTTATAATTAGAATTGCAGAGCAAACATGACTCACTGAGCAGATTTTAACAATGACAATATGTTGAAACAAACACAGAAAATTTTGGATTCAATTCAATATTTTTTATTTTTGCTTACCTGCGCTCATGTGCGATGTCGTTTTGCGACTTTTGTTTTTTCAATTTGTCGTACACCGACTTCCACATTTCGTCCTCCTTATCCATCTTAAAATATCACACTTTAATGTTAACAGACAAAAACACGAACACGCGGACGAAGACGTATTTGTACCACAACTGATGCTGGTACTGCTAGATACTGATACTGAGTACAAAAGGCGTCCTCGCGAAGTAATAATCCCAACTCCTCCACAATTCACCGGTCGCTAATTCGACCTTAACTCGCTGGGAAAACACGCTAGACCCGAGAACCTTGCGTTCAATTAGCTTTTCTACACGGCAGGGATTTTTCCGAACGCATAGACTGTAATATCTTCAATGCATAATTAGCAGTTATTGAGAAATAATATGTAAATTTATATGAGTTTACTACTCTTGCGAATAGCCCACAGCGACTGTAAAACGGAATTACAGTCCAACACGCTTTAGACATAGTGACCTATGATGGTGGGATGTTGTTCTGTAGTGTGATTTCCTGGACCAAATATAGGTCCCTTGTTTTGAACTGGAAATACAGTTATAAAATATTTTCGTAATTTTAACACTAGATCAAATTTTATTTATTAAAAGTACCTATTACTTGAAATAGAATTAGAAGTCCACAGTTCTGATTCAGAAGTCCAAATACAACTTTTACTTTACCATTTCCTAAACCAGAAATAATGCAAATATGCCTTGTGTCATATATGTATATGGGGAATCCCTAAAACGGATGGTAAATTTGTCACCAACTGACAAAAATAGGTTTTCAAAATCTAAACGTATTACACTTCAAAAATAATATAGCAGTAATGTTTTGGTTATTTTCATATACAGTGTGATCCTTTTGGTTAGAGATAATTTAAAATGCATGTACTCCAGATTTCAGAGGTGTTCAACGATAATGTCATAATTATATGCACAACAGACATGAATTGTACATGATCTAACTGAGCCAATAATCCATGCCTAAGTCGACAAAATGGCACCTATAATCCAGCAGCGGCAATGCGTTTTGTGGTATAAACAATTAAACAATTCCAAAGTGTTACGTGTCTTTAAAGAGAGTTCAGACATGAGTATGGTATCAAAGAGGCATCTACAAAAGTACGATGACATTATGTGATGGTACCAGCTGTTTAAAAAAACCGATAGCATTTCTATTGTTCAAATTCGGTCGTTTTCATTAAACGACTGGTATCATCGCATAGCAGGGCCGTAGCTACCACTAGAGTTCCTATACAGATTGTCCGGATTGTATTCGGGACATGGGAAATTAATAAGTGCGACAGGGATAAACAGATAAAATGCAGAGGTATGACGGAGTTAAAACATATCAAAATTTATCAATATACCAATGGGCACTTTCAAAACTTTTCATGGATGCTCATATTTTAAATAAATTAAACGCATCTGTCATTAGATATTTCAAAATGCAGTACACGGTAGCAGAAAAGGTTCAAATTATTAAATTGATTTATGCTGGGAACTCAATTAATGAAACTATAAATTTATTTATAAGTGCGTTTGAAAATCGTCCCATTCCTTCACGTTCAGGCATATCCAGAATTGTTTGTAACTTTGAAGAACCGGTGCAGTGTCTAATGACAGCTGAGCTTAATTTATTTTAAAAACGTGTATATCCATGAAAAGTTTTGAAAGTGTCCATTGGTATATTGATAAATTTGGATATGTTTTTTCTCTGTCATACCTACTTATTTTATCTGTTTCTCCCTGTTGCACTAATTAATTTCCCATGTCCCGAGTACAATCCGGACAATCTGTATATGAAAAATCTGGTGTGATACACTCACACAACTTCCTTTTACAGTGATCTTATAATTAGTCAAAAATTTAATTTTTAATTTTTAAGCATTTGTCAAAAATTTTCAAAAATTACGAATTCTACAAAAACGGTACAAAATAGAGCTTTAGTTGAAGAGACAAATTTTCTCTAAAATCTTAAGCAGAATTCAAAAATGTAGTAATATACCGGGTGTTTTATTTAAAATAGGAGTTAATAAAAAAAATAGAAACAAAAACAAAAGAAACCCACTTTAGAAGTTTTCAACTGGAAAATCACTTATCTCACGTCAATGCACATTAAAAATGTAATAAAAATGTAAAGTTTGAAAAAAATCGTTAGAGCCGTTTTTGAAAAAATCGAAAAAAACTGAAAAATCACAAGAGTAAACACCTACTTCCGGTTATGCGATTTTTTTCAAAAACTTGCTGTCTCATCTACATAGTACACAAAACTTATATATGAAGTTTCAACGCCATACCTCGTTTCGTTTTTGAGATATTCTGTTCACAGACAGACACACAGACAGACACACAGACAGACACACAGACAGACAGACACACAGACCAATGAAAAAAAATATGTTTTTTGGGATCAGGGGACTCTAAAACGTGAAGATCTGTTGAAAACTCAATTTCGAATTTTTGGGGTGAATCCAATACTTCCTTTATCGTAAAAGGAAGTAAAAAGTTGGGACATGTAGGGTGACTTGTTTTGGATCCACAAACCATGGAGTACCTGATTTTTGCCGATTTTAAACTTTAAGCATACTTCTTTCAAATGAAACAAATGAAATATATCTTTGCTACATCACGTGGTCCTTGATTTGTGGATCCAATGGCTCAACTCTTAGTACATATAGGATCTCTAGCTACCACAGCCTGGGCAGTGCCCCGGGGCCCCCGAACATAAGGGGCCCCCGAAGACGAAGAAAGTTTCTTTAAGAAATTGTCTTTAAAAAGTTTTAAACCAAACTCAGCCTGTTTAAACATTAAATACAGTTTTAAATTAAACTCAATATGACAAGTAAATACGTGTTTTGTCTGTTTTAAATGCCCATTCTTCTATCTTAACAGAAAAAAAACACCAAATAGTAAGCCTATTAAAAAAGGCTTTCCAAATTAAAGTAGTGAAAAAGTAAAGGGGAAGATAATGTGGGGGCCTCATAATTATTTGTTGCCTCAGGGCCCCGAAGCCTGTAGTTACTGCCCTGTCGCATAATGTCGTCGTACTTAGGTGCTTTTCTGATACTAAACTCAAGTCTAATTCTTTTTGAACACACGTGGCACTTTCGAAATTTTATACCACAAAACGCACTGTACACACTATTGAAGTGGAGGTATCATTTTGTTGATTTTCTTCACGATCTTAGGCATGGACTGGCTCAGCTAGCTGAATCATGCAAAAGTCCTGTTTTTTGTGCTTATAGTGACTATTGCATACATCTGTCAAACGATGTCATTTAACCAATGATCGAACTCGCTTTTTTAACTTTCAACCAATCAAAAACGACTTGCGTCGATAAGGTGTTACATAACAACTTATCGGTAAGTTGTTATATAACTACTTATCGGTAATACTGCGTCTAACTTGAAATTTAGCTATTTAATAAAGAAACATGAATTTCATAAATTTTATTCAAACAAATAAGTAAGTTACAACATTGTTATCCATTATCTGGTATAATAATTATTAAATGTACAGTTGTAATAATGATGCAACACAGATTGTGCATTTTTATTAACCACTAGGTCCGCAGAGTTGTTCGTATTGACCTTGGTGTTGACGTTGATCTCGCAATTATTTTCTGATGTGGTGGAATCTTTGTTTTCCTCAACACTAGTACATGTAGAAGTAGACGGCTGATACCTCACTTTTTCCACAATACTGCGATGATGATTTTCATCCAGTTGTAAATAAGGTTTGATGGAACTGGCACTGGTATGTCCCGTCAGTTTTATGAGCTGCTGTTCAGGAACATTAGCTTTCGCTAGATGCGAAACTGCTGACGACCGGAGAGAATGATTGCAAATTTTGGCCTGACTGGTATCAATACCAATCTTTTCAGCAGCTTGGTTTGTCCACTTCGACAGCTCATTCCTGCTCACGGGTGTACTTTTGTACCATATGCCATTTTCTTTTTGCCAGTGAGGATTTGGAGTTAGGAAGAAGCGATCTGTTTTGATATGGGCAGCGCGTTTACTCACCAATTTTTTGAACAATCTGAAATGTACTTTTTTTAGAAATTGAAAATTAAAACTTGAGTTTTCATATTTACCTGACTGGACATAATGAGGGATTTTCTTTATTGGGCACGAGCCACTTGGTTTCAGCCAGACGTTTGGAACCCCCCTGTGCAGTCTTTTAAAATATGGGATTGTAGGCTATCCTTCCTGTTTTCACTCCCATATTATCAACTACCTCGCTGAAATATTGCAATAGACATCGAGACGCTTCTCCTCCTCTCCAGGCTAATTCCAGGCCAGCCACATAATAAAACTTGCGCTGTAGGCCAGCAGGCGTATCTTCAGGCCACACATTTTTAATTTTGAAACATTCATCCTCTGTCATAGCAGCGGCACTTACTTTCCGTTTTTCAGGAATTTCTTGTAATTTTCTTCGTTTTGCATTGCGGGCATCTCTAGCAGATTTAAAAGCGATATCTGTGAATGGATCGAATTTCAAATTATACTTAGTGAAGTACATCTCTTGAACGCTTTTTGCCGTGGTATTCCAAAATAACTTGACCACGGTTTCTTTGTAGTCAGATCCATCTGCTTTCCTCATATTGTAGGCCCAATCTGTTAGAATTTTAGATAACTCTTCCATAGTTCTGGGTCCATCGACTTCAAAGTCCCTTGTGGCACAAAATTTCAGGAACTGATTCCAAATGTATTTTTTTGATTTCTTCGTATTTTCTGGGCGACTGTTTTCCACAATGTTCAATATACTAGTCACAGATTCACTTCCAAATCGAGAAAAAGCCACGTTTTTGCTCATTTTCGTACAGAATACAACTTTTTGCCGTTTTCTGACAAATAAACAATTTTTATTTGCGTTGCCAACGGTTGTCAATGCATAAAATTTCAAAGCAACTAGATAAATACGCTTTTAATTTTCTGATTTTTGGAATGGGATTTATGCAATAGTCACGCAAAATGTATTTCGTGCATAGCTCCTTGCTTTGGTAATACTGGCCAAAGATGCACTCCAGCTTGTTGCTTAAGAAAATTTGCACTCCTGCTTCGCAGTCGTGCAAATTTTCGTCGCAACACGCTGTCGTGCATCTGTCTGACCAGTATTACCGGCAAGTCGCTATGCACTTAATACATTACTGTTGATAATGGCATTATATCTGAACACCTTCAAAAACTGGAGCTACATACATTTTAAGTTATCGCTCATCAAACGGATTACCCTGTAATTTTAATTTCACTAGTCAAAGCATAGATAGTAAAAAGACTGTTAAGCATCTTTTCCGAAAATTGTAATCTTAAAACTACTTAAAAAATAATATCTACTTTATTTGTTTACTAAAGAATAGATGCAAATATTTTCAAGTTATTGACGTCACTTACTAGATTTTTCAAGGAGAATTAGAAGCTGTAAACTGTTTCTATTTCAAAACAATAGTGATTTGATTAATTAGGCAAAAAAGTTGCAGCTTTACTGTCATAGCTGGGGTTTCATACCTGAGACGAAGTCGAGGCTAAGAATCCAGCGAAGGCAGTAATTTCTATAGTAAATGTTAAAGTGTGCTTTAATCGACTCAAAACAAAAGGTCAAGTGTTACTTTAACAGCAAGGGTAGATAAAGTAGCACTTTAACATCAAGAGTAGATAAAGTAATTTAATTTTCTAACTTTTATTTAAATTAAATATTACAGCTTCGTATTATCCTAGCAACACAATCTATCTACTGAGATATTAAAATGTGATTGACCTTCCTTATTTTCTTTTGAAATTGCTAAAGTTCTTTCTATAGAAAAAAAATGTATTATACACGACGATAAAGTTATTACTATTTGTCGTGTTGAATACATCATTTCATCGACAATTGTTTTGAATTAGTAATAACTTTGTGATTAGGTACTTTAGACGTTACCCCCACGACAGTAAGAATCAGTGAAATCAATTTTTTTATGTCAAATCCTTGTAACCCTTATTTTTTTTAGAGTTTTTCATGTATAGAGTACTTTCCTATGCGGATAATATACAAACGTTAAAAAGTCAGTTAAATATCAAAGCAATGGAAATAAGTCTTTGAACTTGTTTTCAATAAGTAAGCAAATTATGGAATATAAGTTTAGAAAAACAGCATAGTATGAAATCACATTTAAGTAGTTTAACATGATTGTATTTTACAAGGAAAAGTGAAGGGAAAAACACTAGAAGAAGACCGCCTAGATTAATTATTGAAGAACACAGCGAGTAGTACAGAGAAGTAAAGAACCAGCGCCTAAAGTAAGGTATGGAAAGCTGCAACAAATCAGACCATGGTTGATGACTGGGAGGCGAAGGACGAGAAATATGTAAATTTAGACAACAATTATTATGTAGCTGGAGTAATATGAGAAAACAACCAATGTTTTTATCAGTGTTAGTAAAGCGGGCTAAGTTAAAATTAAAATACTAAAACCACGCTTATACGAATAACATTTTGATATTCTTTTAACAACATAGTTATAAAAGCAGCAGTAATATAGATAGATGCGCAACAGTTATGTATCTATTTGTAATTCTCTGCACAACTCTTATTTGTTGTATAATTAACAGATTATAATTTTCGCTCTTTGTACCATGAGATAAAAAAAATGATTCTGAGCAGGCCTTGATATGTGTTATACGTTTGGTAGTACTGAAGTGTATTGTTAGTCTATGTCAAAAACGAAAAGAGGTATGACGTTGAAACTTCATGTAAAAGTTTTGTGTAGTATCTAGATGCGGACCGCAAGCTTTTGAAGAAAATCGCATAACCGGAAGTATGGTGTTTATTTTTGTGATTTTCAGCTTTTTTCGATTTTTTCAAAAACGGCTCTAACGATTTTATTTCAAACCTTACATTTTTATTACATTGTTTAATGTAGATTGTTGTGAGATAAGTGATTTTCCAGTTGAATGCCTCGAAAATGGGCTTCTTTTGTTTTTTTCTTTTTTTATTATCTCCTATTTTAAATAGAACGCCTGGTTTATTATTACATTTTTGAATTTGGCTTAAAATTTTAGAGAAAATTTGTCTGTACAACTAACTCTCTATTTTGTACGGTTTCTGTAGAATTTGTAATTTTTGAGTAGTAAGTATTAAAAATCAAATTTTTGGCTAATTATAAAATCTTTGTAAAAGAAACTTGTGTGGGTGTATCATGCCAGATTGTTTAGACAATGTTCCAACGCATACTCAATATTAAAAACCACTTGTGAGATAATTATTTTGTAATTGCAGTTCCAGCAATTGGCAATAGCTTATTAATTCTACAGATGTGGTTGAGAGTACATATCGATTAACAACTTGGCTTTTTCTGTATTATTCAAAACCCCACTTTGAATTTTGTGTGTTCATGACTAAATAATCTTATTTTGGAAAGAAGAGTATCTAAACATAGGTTTTCTATCTTTTTATTAACATGTAGTTATACAATTTACAGGGCTTATTTTTCGAGTATGTGCATTGAAATGGGCTTTGGATCCCTCGTCGGCAATGGTTGTTTTTATAGTTAAATTCCAAACCAACTTGTATTGTTATATGTATTTTCTTATGTATTAGACTTAAACATATTGTATTTTATATAAGCAAATATTTGTAAAGCGCGTCCTGCACTGGAAGTAGATTGTGACTTTTGCCTTCGCGAGTGCAGCAACCAACACACGCTGTACGCGGGTTACGGGGAGGTTTAACCCATGCAAATTTAACAAAGAAAAAGGTAGTCGCACGCCATCTTTAACGGGCAGCACCCGTGCCGCTGCTCAAGAAGTGTATTGTGCGAATTTGTAAAAAAAATAAGTAGAAGCGGCGTAAGTCCTGCAGTAAATCAGATGCTGCACGCAGTTTTGAAATGCAGCAAACAAGTGTATACAAGAAGTACACAATTTTGTGCTATATTCAAAGCGTCCGTTTGGAGACGACAATTTACGCTGGATCAAAAGGTGCCTTCGGCGCAAGTTGTGACGTCACCCAGAGAAACGGTAACTAAGGTAGCAATTCGAGGTTCCCCTTATGCGTTGTATCGTCTCGAGAAGTGATGCAATGGAGACGTGCCGTTTCCAAGGATATTCAGCAGCCAAGTTTCAGGTAAAATGTTTGCGTGTCAACGTGATAAGGTTGCGTTCAATTGCAAGCTTTTGAAAACTCGAAGGAACGTGGTTTGTCATCGATAAACAGGGTCGGCTTCAAAGGTACTTTGCATTAGAATTAAATTCAATGTCTATTTGATACTCTATTTATTTCTTTATGTTTTTATTTGTGTCTAGAAGTCAATAGATGATGTAAACAGATTGACTTTTCTTGTGCATTATTTAAAGTCTGCTTCAGTTCGGCAACACTACAGGGGCGAACCAGGTTCCTGTTTTGGCAGATAGTTATCTTTCATAAGCCACTAACTAAGAGATTAAGAGAGTTTCATGTTCAATGAGCCAGCTAAAAGGCTTAAAAATGGCAACTTGTTTAAAATTAACGTTACCACGGAGTGGTCGTCAAACGCCGCATTTAAGTTTGGTGCCCAACGAAGGGACTGAATCTCAGCATGGAGATATCACTTATCTTAATAGATACACTGTGGGTTAGGTATATCGGGGCAAAATTAATTTAATTTAGTGCTAATAAATACTCTAAAGATAAATTTGACCGAATTCACGTAGTACTTTAAATGCTTGAAAAATACAGAAAATTTGATTTTTTTTGCCTTTCCTGTCTTAACTTAGATTTTTTGTAATTTTATTACACTTTTCATAAGAAAACATTTTAATTTTATACCATACGCTGTTTCACATTATCTCAAACCCGTATCAGACCGTTTTTTCTTATGGAAACTATTTGTAACTATTAGAATTCTATGGAGTTCGAGGTATATTTTTATGTATTCATAAATAATAATTTCTGTCACATTAAATTAATTGGGTAACTTGTATGTTATCTTTATAAAAATAGTGGCCTTTCGAACAAAAACAAAACACACAATGTGCGCCCGATTTCTGTAACTTTCTGTTGAGAAAAAGATTTAAACAATATAGTCTTCTAAATAATGTTACATGGACAAACCAATGTAAATTTACAAACATACACGCCAGTATTAACAAATGCGAGAACATCAATGTTTAACATTAAATGTTTTAGTTTGTGATACCATTAGACGAGAGAAGAACTTAATTGTAGATCGTTATATGACTTGTTTAGTATATTGATTTTTTTAGAGAATATCCCCTTAAATTGAAGAAGTATGTAACGATTTGGACAAAATGGTGCAATCTATACAATTGCAGAAATAAGAAACTACCTTTTAGAAATGTTACCCAAAACATTTATTGGGAAATATACAGTGCGAGTGTAAAGTCTGGAACTATCTAAATAGAACTTTTATCGAATGTTTTTGAAAGAAATCCTGAAACACGTCAATTTTTATTTTAAATAAGACATATTGAAGAAGCCGAGTAGCGCAAATGGCTAGGCGCTTGCCTTGCATTAAGCAAGCCCTCGGTTCGAATCCCGCGAGTGCCGGAATTTTCCGCAGTCTTGCGATTTGAACCGGGCTCGGTGAGACCATTCACAGTTAGGCACCAAATTAACTGTGCTCTACTCAGAACCATAGACCTAAGAGATAGAGTAACAATGTCAACACACACCTAACACATAATGGTTGCTACGCAAGCACGAAAGGCGCGCTCCAACTTTGTATCTCGTAACTCGGGGCAGGTTGAGCACTACACCGCCAGACGCAAGCGTACAAAGCACCAGCCTCTACACCGCTAAGGTAACAAGAGGTTAACGATTATACATACATACATAAGACATATTTTACTGTAATTGTCACTTTTCGATTGTCTTTTTTTTGCGTTATGACTTTCGCAATATTTTTTTAAAACGGACAACAGGGTCTCTGTGATTACCTATGCTAGATTTGAAAAAATCTCAATCTTTTTGTATTGTGTGTGGGTTTATGCTCGGCAGAAGAAACTCTCTTTGTACCTATAGTATGTTTTTATCGTATTTGATTTTTTCAGATATTGGTTACACATAGTGTAAACGAAAGGAAAAGTGATATATTTCATAGAAAGCACTCGTATATTTAAATTCGTCGTTACAATGTAATAACAATAACCTTGGATTTTATAACAACTAGGTACACAAAAAGAATTAGACAATTAGAGCATGATGATTCTCGCATTATTACCGTTCCGTGTTTCACATTTCACATGTAATACTCATACATTTTTAAAAATAATTACGCCGATATACCACGAAGGAATTACATAAACATTTATATTTGATTTGCAGTTGTAGATTTACAATTTCAAAATTTGATTTATTTAATTTATTAAAAGAAGTTTCATTTTATTATTATTATAAACACCATTTTTAATATTTTTAAATATATTATACTGCAATCATAATAATCGTCGTTAAAGAGTAATCTAGTATTTTAGTTTGTTCCAGTAAATTATATAAACTTTTATTTTTAAATTAGATGCAAGATTAGGATTTCTTTAGCAGTTTTCATGGAAGTAAATTTGCAAATTATGTAATCATTGTTATAAAAACTTTGGGTGCGTATATAAAAATAAAGTGATTTTTCTGGGGCCATTAGGAAATGTTCGGTCAGAATTTAATAATAAAAATATATATTATTTGAAACTTACCTAATTAAATAAATAATGACAAAAGCCGATTTTGAGCAAAATAGTATACATAGGTACCACGGTGAAAGTTACATTCCTGTCTCGAGATAAAGTTAACATCTCAACAGTAATGAAACACTTTCCACCTCGGTATGTAATATACTATTTCCTTTGCTGTTACAAAGATGCTCATATGTTTAATATTTTTATTATAAGATAATAATGAGGTATTATTATTATTATTGTAATTATTTGTATGTATTTTATAGTCATGATCTAAATAGGTGTAGCATTGCATGTTATCTATAAAATATTTATATTACTTAATCCAGCTTGGAAGATTTTCTAATCATTTACATATTATATAAGTACTTCAGGGCCAAAGGCTTTTATTATAAAATAAATAAAATTTTCTGCTTGTGACTCTTTGTTACTATCAAGAGGAAATTAAAGATTAGATAACTTTTTATACTACTAGTTCATGCTGTTTACTGCGTATTTCGCCACCCTACAAAATTAACAGTACTAGAATTCTAACGTTTTGGGGAACAATCTGTCCTCTTTATCAACGAATGAATAATAATTACATTAAAAATTAACAAAGAAAACTCACAAGCAATCAATTTCCAGTAAATTGCCTGACATTGACGGTCGACTACTTGATTTGATCTTTAGGAATCCATAGACAACTTTTATCTAAATCTACGAACAATGACGAGACGCAATAATCCTTAAGTATTATATACGCTGTTTATTTAATTTTACTTCTAGTTGATATCATTGCCTTCCTGGCATGAAAACGAAAAAATTTCAATAAAATATACAGTGCGTCCAAGATAAGGACGACCAGTATGGGGATCTCATTAATAGTAAGATATACAAATTTGGTTAAATGGGAAAAAAGTTGCGCAATTAAAGGACTAACAAAACGAAGTCTAGAAATCCTTTATATAATTTTTGTTTTTGAGTTATATTAAAAATTCGGAATTTTCGAAATCTTAATTCAATTTTTGTTTGGAGTTCTATTAAAGTTAGAGCAAAACTGACAGAACTTTTTTATAGCAAGTTTTTATGGACTTAAAGATTACGTTATTAATTTTTTATCCAACCTTTCGTCGTCGAGCAACCATCATCAACTTCATTTTTTTAAATACGGTCCTTAATTTCTGATGTCAAACTTTAGAAGCTTTTTGTATTCTGAATTCAACAATATATCACACATTTTGGTTTAATTACATTTCGAGTCTCTTTTGACCATCATCCAGAACTTTTTCGATACCGACCTGTGTCCTAGAGCATTTCATACGTTGTTTCAGGGTAATTTAAAGAAAGAAGTAATGAGCCACACTGCATATTTTTAATCCGCAATAATCGCATATAGTCTTGGAATACAAATAATTTTCAATAGGATGTAATTCATTCATTAATTATTTTTCTTACTTATAAACAATAATTATAATTAGAAATAAAAACATCCAGTGTGGCTAATTACGTTTTTCTTTAATTTACAAAGCTGAAGCAACCTTTTTATTCTGACTTCAACAATGTACCACACATTATGGTTTAATTGCGTTTCAAGTCTTTTTGATCATCATCAAGAATCTTTTAGCTACGGACCTGAGTCGTAGAGCATTTCATACGTTGTTTCAGCTTTTGTAATATAAAGAAAAAAGTAATGAGCCACCCTGGATGCTTTCTATTTCTAATTTTAATTATTGTGTATAAGGAAGAATAATCAATAAATCAATTAATTACTATTGAAAATTATTTGTATACCAAGACCATACGCGATTGTTCAGGATTAAAAACATGCATTGTGGCTTATTACTTCTTTCTTTATAATAGCAAAGCTGAAACAACGTATGAAATGCTTTAGGATACAGGTCCGTATCCAACCATAATGTGTGGTACATTGTTAAATTCAGAATAAAAAATCTGGTGTGATACATGCACACAACTTCCTTTTGCAGTAATCTTATAAGTAATTGGTCAAAAATTTGTTTTTTAATTTTTAAACCTTTGTCAAAATTTTTCAAAAATTACAAATTATACAGAAACCGTACAAAATAGAGAGTTGAAAAGACAAATTTTCTCTAAAATGTTAAGCCTAATTCAAAAATGTATTAGTATACCGGGTGTTCTATTTAAAATAACAAAGTTGATAGCGACTTTCGGTATTACCGGAAGTGATATCACAGTCAAAATATTGTAGTTGTAGTCGCCCTTACACAGAAAATCCAAGGCCATAGTTGTAGTAATGAAAAACAAATAGAAAAATCTGGTGTGATACACGCACACAACTTCCTTTTACAGTGATCTTATAATTAGCCAAAAATTTGATTTTAATTTTTTAAGCATTTGTCAAAAATTTTAAAAAAATTACAAATTTTACAAAATAGAGTGTTAGTTTAAGAGACAAATTTTCTCTAGAATTTTAAGCTGAATTCAAAAATGTAACAATATACCCGTGTTTCATTTAAAATAGGAGTTAATAAAAAAATGAAAAAAAAAACAAAAGAAACCCATTTTAGAAGTAGTCAACTGGAAAATGACCTATCTCACATCAATACACATTAAAAATGTAAAGTTAAAAAAAATCGTTAGAGCCGTTTTTGAAAAAATCGAAAACTCTGAAAAATCACAAGAGTAAACACCTACTTCCGGTTATGCGATTTTTTTCAAAAGCTTGCTGTCGCATCTAAGCTCAATTTCGATTTTTTGGGGTAAATCCAATACTTCCTTTATTGTAAAAGGAAGTAAAAGGGTTTCTAAAATTTGACATCCGAAAATAAGGACCGTATTTTAAAAAATCAAGTTGATGATGGTTGCTCGAAGACGAAGCGTCGAATAAAAGTTCCTGTGTGATACACGCACACAACTTCATTTTGCAGTGATCTTATAATTAACCAAACATTTGATTTTTCATTTTTAAACATTTGCCAAACATTTTCAAAAATTACAAATTCTACAGAAACCGTACAAAATAGAGTTAGTTGAAGATTAAAATTTTCCTTGAAATTTTAAACTGAATTCAAAAATGTAATAATATACCGGGTGTTCTATTTAAAATAAGAGTTAATAAATTTTTTTAAAAAAAACAAAAGAAACCCATTTTAGAGGTATTCAGCTGGAAAATCAGCTATGTCACATAAATACACATTAAAAATGAAAGTTTGAAAAAAATCGTTGAAGCCGTTTTAGAAAAACTCGAACGAAACTAAAAAATCACAAGAGTAAACACCATACTTCCGGTTTTGCGATTTTCTTCAAAGCTTGCTGTCTGTTGCATCTAGATAGTACACAAAACTTATATATGAAGTTTCAAGCAATAGCTCTTTTCGTTGATGAGATATTTTGTTCACAGACAGACACACAGACAGACATACCAATAAACAAAAACATGTTTTTTGCTTCAGGGGACTCTAAAACGTGAAGATTTGTTGAAAAGTCAATTTCGAATTTTTGGGGTGAAACCAATACTTCCTTTATTGTAAAAGGAAGTAAAAATTGATAACGCAATCTTTAAGTCAATTAAAAGTTGATACGAAGAAGTTTTATCAGTTTCACTCTAACTAATACTAGCGCAAGAAAAAATTGAATAAAAAATTTGGTTTCTTTAAGATAACTCAAAAACCAAAAAATTATATCAAGGATTTCTAGACGTCATTTTGTTACTTTCTTAATTACACAACTTTTTTCTAATTTAACGAAATTTGTATCTCTTACTATTAACGAAATCCCCATACTGGCCTTCCTTATTTTGGACGCACTGTATACCCGCACTGGGTGAGCATCTTAATAAATAAAATGGTTTTTTGTTTTTGCTTTAACTGAGAAATCAAGTAATATTTCGTACATAGTTCAAAATGGAACCCAACAGATACAGGATAAATGTTGTGAGAGACAAAAAGGGCAACTAATAAGTGCATTGTTTTTAATGGAGCTGCATTGCAGAGATCCGAACTGTTCCGCATGGCAGCGTGTGACAAATGGTAGATCATTGAAATCACATTATGAGACGCTGAGGTTCAATTTCCACCGCCCGTAATGTATAAATTTATGTAATTCGCAGTATCAAGTGTTTCCTTTTATTGTTTCAGTATTATTAGGAACGTTAAGATATATTTACCCCTACTTTACGTTTATTTTAAAAATTGTTTAGGGTCCCAATGTTCACGCCCTTTACATATCTTGTAAGTCACTCCGAAAGGCCTGGGTGTTTCGCCGATATACTAATATTTCCAGCATCAACAAGGAATACCATACACTTATACAGGATTTGGTAACGATGCGAGGAAAAATATTTTTAAAAGGTGGTGCAAATTGGTAAAATATGTTTGATTATACAGGGTGGCTCAAAAAGGTGTGGCAAGACCAATTGGTTTTTTCTACTTCCTTTTACGATAAAGGAAGTATTGGATTTACCCCAAAAATTCTAAATTGAGTTGTCAACAGATCTTCACGTTTTAGAGTCCCATGATCCCAAAAAAACATTTTTTTTTCATTGGTCTGTCTGTCTGTGTGTCTGTGTGCCTGTGAACAGAATATCTCAAAAACGAAAAGAGCTATGGCGTTGAAACTTCATATATAAGTTTTGTGTACTATGTAGATGAGACGGCAAGCTTTTGAAGAAAATCTCATACCCGTAGTAGGTGTTTACTCTTGTAATTTTTACGTTTTTTTTCGATTTTTTCAAAAACGGCTCAAACGATTTTTTTCAAACTTTATATTTTTATTAAATTTTTAATGTGTATTGTTGTGACATAGGTGATTTTGCAGTGGAATACTTCTAAAATAGATTTATTTTGTTTTTTTTTCTATTTTTGTTATTAACTCCTATTTTAAATACAACACCGGGTATATTATTACATTTTTGAATTCAGCTTATAATTCTAGAAAAAAAAATTCTCTTCAACTAACTCTCTATTTTGTACCGTTTTTGTAGAATTTGCGATTTTTGAAAATTTTTGACAAATGCTTAGAAATTATAAATAAAATTTTTGGCTAATTATAAGATCACTGTAACAGAAAGCTGTGTGAGTGTATCACACCAGATTTTTTTAAATAAAATACTCTACATTTAGTCTTAAAAGTGTTGCGTTAAAATTCTGATGATTTTAATATAAAGTTGTATGGGTCCACCGTTAACCGTTTTAGAGATATTATCGATTTTATGCAAAAAATATTATGTTACCAAAAAATTATGTTCTTCCTGAGTTACCTCTCGATTGTAAAATATTAGCTCTGGCTATTAATACTGTACATGGTGTTCAACATTTGTAAATTTAATAATTTCGTATTTTTTAAATAGAGCACCTTGTATATTTTTGTATTTCAAAAATTAATAAGATTTCTGTTGATATTCTACCGGGTGACTATAAATGCTTTTTCATCAAGTTGCCTTTGGAATATTTGTTGTTTAAATAATATGTTGGTGGCACTGTAAGTTTATGTCAAATTCAAGGTTAGCAGGTTAGATTTTGGATCAGTCTGTATCAAAACTGACGCTAACCTAACCTGCTAACCTTCATCCCTAATACAATCCCTGATTTTGAACAACTGTTTCAACACAACCCTTTATAAGATATATTTTAAATCATAGTACTAATAATTGGTATCATAATTAACTCTGATTATTTCGTGTTTTCATACAGCTCTGTGTAAATGGATGAAAAATTGTCTACGCTAAACTTTTTTTACTTGATATAAAAATATCGTGCTACAATAAGTCAGAAGGGTCTCTAATACGCTGGTCAAAATTTACTGAAATCTCCAGTAGCTTATAAAAGTTTAAAAAATATAAATGCAGCACTGAGAGTTTAGTCGTTCGAGGAAAGGAAAATGTTAGTAGAAAAACCTTTAAGAAACCCGAGCAGATTTTAAGAAAAAAATATAAAGAAGGTCCACATACAGATGTAACCTAACTTTTGAATGATTTTTAAAATAAGAAATTAAATACTCCAGAAAATACCACAAAAAATCACAAAACAAATTAAAGAATGAACTAAAATTTCTAGATGAAAAAATATAAATCCCTAGCTATTAAATTCAAAAAATAAATAAAGGAAATTTGATTTACGTTAAACGGAATCTATAATCAAAATACCGTAATAATGGTAGATGAAAATATATATTTAAAAGAAAATACGTAATTACTTCTTCTTCCAACAATTTTTATATGGAATCTCACATTCACTTTTGACAGGTAGTATAATACTGCGAGCTAAATTGTGCCGTGATATCTACATCACAAACCTACTTCCACGCTCCACCACATTGTTTTTCCAAAAGCATTCTTCTAAAGTTTCTCTCAATTAAACAATATATATTTTTATTCATATGATTTTGCTGTTAGCATATTTCTTGTACAGTAAAAACACTAGAAGTCACATATGCCGCATTTGTATTTCTAATCTAATTACGAAATTATTAGCTAAATAGCCCTTTTTCATTAAGAAAACATCGACTGCTTCAAATAATGAGAATAAAGGCGTCAGAATGAATTTTAGAAACTACGTTGCCATTCATTTGCATATAATTAGAAAATTAAAATTCAAGGATGTGTGCTTAACAAAAATTCTATCAACAGCTATCTTACCCCACTTTTAACCTTGACCCAAAACAGTACTAAAATCGATTCACAAAAACAGTAATTGAAACACTTGACTCGATCATTTTATTCTAGGGAATTGTATTTTACTATAGATATTTCAAATAAGAGTACTGCCAAACGAAAAATGCAGAGTTGTATAAACCATTAAATTCTTAGGTATTAGAATATAATTGTAATTTACTATTATACATTCAGCCAGTTTAATAAACTTGAATGAATGAAGAGACAACAATACGGCAATAAAATATGTAAATTGATAAAGTTTAGTCAATCTAACCCGAGATCTTGTTTAACGCCTGTAATTTTAAATGTCTAGTATATTAAATCGATAATACAATAAGTACAGTTCAGCAAATTAACTACTTTAATTAAACATAGTAATACAGCCTGTTACACAAGGAAATGCCGGCTAGTCATTATTTAACAATTTAACGACTTTCGCATGAAGTAGTTTAATTGATATACTTCTGTGCCAGTTTATAAATAGCAACGGATCTTGTGACTTCGAACTAGAATAATTACTTGAGGTTTTCCCAGACGTTGCAAAATTAAAACAAACAAGCCAAATCATGGTAATATAGCTTTACGTGTATTATTTCTTTCCCATTCAATTCGTATTTGTAGCCTAGGCGAAACACACGTATAGAAATAATTTTCAAAAGATGTAAGTAATTTGAACTCAAATAGCCTTAGCTAACTAAAATAGATAAACTATAGGGAACAAAACACCAATGTATGTACAATATCGCATTTTTTTTTAAATTTGGAGTTCCATTGTTCAGAAATTTGAAAGACATAATCCTGATAGGCATTTGCTATCAGTGAAAGTTACAAAATTTTTCGAAGGCAGTTCCTCTAGCTATTATTAGAAATCTAAAAAAATACATAGGCGGTACGTATTTTATAAGGACTGATTTGCGGATTAAAACTTTAACTTCATATTTCTGTAGCCTTGACATCTACCAAGGTGCTTTTTGTCATCCACAGAAGAATTCGAAAAAATAAGAGTAAGGTGTTCAGAGACGTCACTATTCAATTTATGGTAACTTTTAGAGGGAAGAGTTTGATTTCAATAAATTGTTCGATGAAGCTATGGTTTTTTGATAGTGTTCGCTAAATAGCTATATTATTTAGATTACTTTACACTGGTTATGATATCAACTCCTCAGAAATTAGTTAAAACGTGATGTATCTTAGTTCTGCTTTTTCAAGACACCTTGCTATTGCTATGGTTGGTTACTCTTCCATGACGGTTTAGTTTGATGGTAATTACTGGTATCTCATGTTAAAAGTAATTCCCACATTCTCTATTAAAATTAGAGATGTAATAACTCCTTATTAACTTTTAAGGAAGCTAACACCATGGTCAGTATAGCATAATGTTGGGCAAACACGGAGTTGTCTAAAAACTATAATTTCACTGGAGAGTGATTATCAAAATCTTTAATTATGAATTGAATTGGAGAAAAAACAAATATATGCTCGTACAAGGTGATCATTGTTAAAAGCGCGGAAGAAGCAACTAAAAATACAATAATTCTGACTTGGACATGTCAAAAGGCTGTGATAAGCATTTCACGCTATTCACTATCGAGCAAAGAAATATTACTGTTAGTCGAAGATCTCAAAGCCCTTAATGCTGCTTGAAAAGATAAATATAAGTAACAAAGGAATTTACATACCGTGGATACATATTACTAGAGAGCGGAATGATAAGCACAAACAAAAATCTATAAAAAAGCATTAATTTAAGCAAAAAAGCATTAACTCTTACAAAAAAGCTTTATCATAAAAAACGTCACAAATGAAAAATAATAGATATTTATGCATTAAGGGAGATATGAATATGTTTTTTCCCTGAGGTTGACATGTGTTATAGACCGAGGGCCTCTGGCCTCTGTAAGTCAACCGAAGGTAAAGAACATGAATATCTCCCGTGGTGCATACAATATTTTATCTACTAGCATATTCGTAAAAATAGTATGAAATTTCAAAATGTCATAATGACATTTAAGATTAGAAAATGTAAGTAACATCAAGGATTGCCTCATTGTATGGTTGCTAAGACGTTAATTGTCGTTGCATTGTTACCATGAATTTGAGGGAGAAATAATTTGACAAGTCCCTTGGGAGTTATGAGTAGCTTTTCATATTTTGTTTCTATGACGAAAATGTACAATATCATGTTGCTAGTTGATAATAGCTATTAACATATCTAGGAATGTTATGAGTATCATAACTGCCGCAGATGTTTTGAAATCCGAGCTCGTAGAGCGAGGATTTTAAAACATCTGAGGCTGTTATGATTCATAACATCCGTGATATGTTCAATAGTTTATCGGTTGCTATATGGTTATGGTTGCCATGTAGGGTAATATTCCATTACCCTACAGATAAGTTATGACCTAGTTACCAGCCCACTTTTGTATATGTAAACAAAGGCTTAATATCCTGAAACCGGTAAACTATTTTATTCATTGTACCTACTTAAATAATAACAATCAATATGAGAAAAAGTATGTAATGTGACACTAAAAAATCAAATGCAAACACAATTCATAGAAACACTTTAAATGTAATACAAAAAATAAAATAGAAAACTTGGGTACTAAAAAATTAGTCTTTCAGAAAACTATTAATTATTAAATATTGTTTTAAATGCTCCGCCTTTCACATAAAATGTTCTTATATGTAGAAAAACTTCTTTCTACGTCAACACTACTTATTGGAGCATATTTTAAATTTGCTACAATAGTCGAATCACTCTCAAAATCTTCTGCAATTTCGCCTGCCAAAGTTGTGGAAATTTTAGCTAAAATTTTATAGCCTTCTTTTTTTGGAAAAAAAACCACCTTACATTTAGAAAGAACTATTTGGCCAATTCGAGCAGGTACCGCACAAACAGCATCTTTGAAATTATTAACAAAATTTTTTTTGCAAGGTGCTTTCAGCGGGAACGTGATGTGACATATTTATCCAAGAACATTTTGAAGGAACTATCTTGTCATTTTTTCAGTGGTATACGAGATTTTGCAAAGATCGAAATTAAACTGTGCTTGTTCCCTGTTACCTGAAGTAGATGCAAACGAAGTTACAATTGTCTGTTGTTTTGGCTAATTTTTATACTTCTTTAATTGTTCTTGATGCAATGTGGTATTTTACATGTGAAATGCCGTATTTTTTGTCGCACTAAATCTAAAATTTTAGTACTTAAATCATTTTGAAGAACTCTTATAGCCTTAATATCAGCTTTGCTTTTTTGTTTTCATAGTTTAGTTCATTATGGCCTCTTATACAATGAATGATAGGCGTATAACTATCCCCAGATCGGCCGTATCGCTCTTGTCTGTATTTATTTTGAATTTAAATCATACAAAACTAGGAATAACCGAGTTTTCTGCGTGTGTGTGTTAACTAAAATAATTCAAGGGAAGCCCGCTGCCGTACAGGGGCAAACTGCATGCAAGCAAAAAATATGCTGGCAACCAAACCAGATTGAAATATTTTATTATAAAATAAATTTCGCCAAAAATAAATGCAAAAAACTGAAAACCTAAAACTAATTACTTATACGCACAATAATCCGAAATATGCATAAAAAGATAAAAAAGGCAAAAAAGCATTAAAAAGTTAGTGTCAAATATTTCAATTTCCTGCAATTCGTAAACAGTTTTAGAAATCATTTTCCTGCTTTTAATATTCAGGATAAGCTTAATGCTTAAAAATCCGCTCTCTACATATTACTACACAATAGTGGCAATGAAAAACATAGAAAAGCCAAATCTGAGAGAAAAACATATGCATCAATGGAAGGATATTGAGAGCTACAATCCAAATCAATGATGGTTAACTTAACCTCATTAGTGTATACTTATGCGCCAGAAGAAGATATCGGCAATTTTTACAAAATATTGCAATTCGAATGAAATAAAATAACCTCAAATATCTACGAATATAATGGGTTACATGTATCAAAGAGTGGGAGACAACATGATAAGATGGAACGAAACAACGATTTAACCTTTTCTAAACAAAATCTGGGAAACTTCAACTACCTGTATATTGAATGAATTAAGAATAAAAACAGTAATCAACACGAAATGACATGGTCGAATTCACGAGGGTATTAGTCTTCGATAAACTATATAATAACAAACAGATAATTTTATCCCTCTGAAATAGGCGGTGGCGAAACGGCCGGTGGCGAAACGGCCTGGCGGCGAAACGGCGGTGGCGAACCGGCGGTGGCGAAACGGCGGCGGCGAAACGTCCTAGACCCGAGTAAAATGCCCTTAGATTTTCAAAAAGAAAATCTATTACCCCCAGCTCACGCTGAAAAATAAATATCGAATATTTTACTAATAGAAAACTACGAGAACCTTATATATCGGTAACCAAATAAGTTCGTGCGTTTTTTTATGGTAAAATATAAATATTTATTAAGAAACAAGAATACACTATTATTCATCGAAGTAATTACCATCACACTCAATGACCTTTTGCCAACGTGACACCAATTTTTATATGCCAGTATTGTAGAACTTTATGGATTTTGAATAAAAAAATTGACGGACTGCATTTGTTGCATCAACTCGAGTTATGAACTGCCTATGCCTCATACAGTTGTCAAAAGACAAAAAAAGATAGTAATCACTTGGCGAAATGTCAGGAGACTATAAAGAGTGTGGTAACGTTTCCCAGTAAAGTTCGCAATTTTTTCCCGGGTCCCTCTTGCAGTATGCGGCCTGGCGTTATCCTGTAAGATTACCACTTTGTTTCGATTGATCAAAGAATGCTGTTTTTGGATGAGTGCTGCTTGTACTCGCTGAAGCTGTTCACAATACAAGTTAACAGTGATGGTTTGACCAGTTTCCAAAAACTCATAATGGACAGTTCCGGTTGCTGTCCACCAAACACACAATATAATCTTATTTGGATACAAGGAAGCCTTGGGAGTGTGTAGTACCGAAGCAGTAGACGGCAACCAATGATACGAACGCTTAGAATTTGAGTACAATATCCACTTTTCGTCGTAGGTTAACAACCGATCCAGAAAAGGTTCATTATCGTTGCGTGAAATGTTTGCCGAAAAAATGGTAAGACGACTTAATTTTTTATCATTTGACAATTCAAGTAGGACCCATTTGCTTAACTTCCACCTCTTTCCTAGCTGATGAAGTTGCAAATGAATGGTTTCATCACTCACATTGAACCTTTCTGCAAGCTCTAGGCACGTTGTCCTGGCATTTGCCTCCACAACCTGTTGAATATCCTCTTTGTTAATGATCTTCGGTCTCCCAGAGGGTGTTTCATCGGTCAAGCTGAGATCTCCCAAAGAAAATTTCTTCAACCACTTCTCTGCTGTTCGATCACTTACGGCATCATCTCCGAATGCGGTATACAGTGTGGTCCATTAAGTGTGCAACAAATGGGACATTTTTTTATTAGTTGTAAAACCGAAATTTAAATACCGCCAAAAGTTAGTGCATGTTCGATAACCATATCAGATGCCCTTAGAATGGCTTCAAGTCAAACAATATACAGGGCAGGACAAAAAATATGTAATTCGTTCAAGAATAAAGTTACCTTATTTAAAAAAAATATAGCAAAATTTTATTGAGAAAAGTTGTTTAGAATCAAAAGTTATGCTCAAATACAAAGTCACGGCCTCCTATTCGAATTTTGATGCTTTTTTTGTAAAAGTTTGTATTATCCCCGTATGATACATATTTTTATTATTCTGATTTTATTAAGAGTTTTTCATATGTAAATTATGATTAGTAAGGCATTTGACTTGTTAAAAAGAATATTTGCGAAATTCTAAAGTTCTGTTAAATATCGTTGCAACAAACATGAAGTGGACGCTTACCTAAAAAAATATAAATCCAAGTAAATTTTACAAATACGCTTCAAGTTGCTAAAAGTTATTTAAAAGGGATGTGGTTGTGGCTACTTTAAATACATATAAAATAAAAATAATAAAAATATGTATCATACGGGGGTAATACAAAATTTTCCAAAAAAGAATCAAAATTCGAATAGGAGGCCGTGACTTTGTATTTGAGCATAACTTTTAATTCTAAACAACTTTTCTTAATAAAATTTTGCTATATTTTTTGAAATAAGGTAACTTTGTTCTTGAACGAATTTCATATTTTTTGTCCTGCCCTGTATATTGTTTGACTTGAAGCCATTCTAAGGGCATCTGATATGGTTATCGAACATGCACTAACTTTTGGCAATATTTAAATTTCGATTGTACAACTAATAAAAAAATTTCCTAGTTGTTGCACACTTAATGGACCACACTGTATATGTTTCGCGTCGCCACTGCAGCTTTGATAACGAGTTTCTACTCATAGAGTAAACAACTTCGAATTAAAGCCTCATTCGTTGCAATTTTCAACTATTTAAAACTAGGACTTAAACAATTGCCACCAAATGTGTATGTATCCGATGAAAGGAGGATTCTTACTAAAGTAGACTAGCTGGCCCGGCAAACGTTGTTCTGCCCAAAAATAATTTGTCTCTGAAACCACGTTTCACCAGTATAGAGTTTTAATTTTATGTCAATTACATCATCTTGGACTTAAAAATAAATGCCATTTTCGCAATCAACGTCCCAAGAAACCTCAATAACGACATCCATATCGATTTTTAGACTTATTTACTCCATTTCACTCCCTAAGGGTTAGCGGACCCGACCGACGTTGTCCTGCCAGAACGTTGGTTTGCCTGCTATTAGCGGGTTCAGCAAACGTTTTTTAAATATTCGAATTTTCGATTTTTACATTTTAAAAAATAATGGGGTTTAGAAGGAGTTCAGTGACATACACACGTACAGAAGAATTATACAGGGTGTTAATTAAGTACGTAGACAAACTTTAAGGGGTGATTCCTTGATCAATTCTAAGATAAAAAGTTCCTACAAACATGGGACCTAAACGGCTTCGTTTTCGAGATACAGGGTGTTGAAGTTTAAACAAAAACAGTTTTTTTCAAAAATTTGGAAAACGGATAGAGGTATTCTAATGAAACTTGGTGTAGGTTAGTATTTCAGAAAGTGGCATTGTTCAGTCAAAATAAATTTAATTTATTTCCACCAGTGGCGTGCATCGGGGCGATCTCAGTTACATTATTTTAGAAAAGTCTGATACGCCACTGTTTTGTAGAAAAAAGTTTTGTAGCTATTGTAAGATTGTGTTTTATTAAATAACATTTTTTAAAAGCTTCCTTAAACTGTATTTTGAAAACGAAGCCGTTTAGGTCCCATTAACGTCCAATGTACGAAATTGCTGTTACAGATTTTTCCATTTTTCTCGCAAAATGTTTATTCTATCAAAAAAATAAAAGATACATCTTTTGTATAGTTTCAATGGATAAAGCTAAAAAACTTGTCGTATTGACTAAAAAACAGTGGCGTACCAGATTTTTTTGAAATAAGGTAGCTGCGGTGGCCCCGATGCACGCCACTGGTGGAAATAAATTACATTTATTTTGACCAAACAATGCCACTTTATGAAATACTAATATACACCAAGTTTCATTACAATACCTCTAGGCGTTTTCCAGATTTTTGAAAAAAAAGTAATTTTTGTTTAAATTTCAACACCCTGTATCTTGAAAAGGAAGCCGTTTAGACCCCATGTTTGTATGAACTTTTTATCTTAGAATTGATCAAGGAATCGCCTCTTAAAGTTTATCTACGTACTTAATTAACACCCTGTATATATGAAGATAAAGATTTTCATTTCAAAAAATAATGTGGGGCGGCGGGGGTGGGGGTAAAATTTTGGGGGACCCGACAGACGTTGTCCTGCCCGCACGTTGATTTGCCTGCTATTAGCAGGTTCAGCAAAGTTTTTTTCGACTTTTCGATTTCTTTTATTTTAAAAAATATTGGGGGGGGGGTGAAATTTTGGGGTTATATGTTCTCATATGCGAGAAATCTTTAAAAAAGTAAAAAACGCAATTCGTCAAAAAATTTTTAAAAAAATTCCTAGAACCCGATTGCAGCGCCACCTACCGGGTCCAATTGTGAATCTAAACCATCCAGGGACCCACTCAAACACACACAAAAAATTTCATCAAAATCGGTCCAGCCGTTAAGAAGGAGTTCAGTTACATACACACGTACAGAAGAATTATATATATCAAGAGATCCAAAAAAAACTGTTCCTCAGCGGGCTGTGGAAATTCAACGTATGAATAATATGTTGGTGACACTGTACGTCAATTTCAAATTCTAGTTATTAGGTTAGGTTTTCCGTCAGTTTTGACACAAAATGACGCAAATCCTAACCTGCTAACCTCGAATTTGACATTGACGTACAGTGTCACCAACATATTATTCATACGTTGAATTTCCACAGCCCGCTGAGGAACAGTTTTTTTTGGATCTCTCGATATAAAGATGATAGATAACAAACAAGTGCTATCGATCACCAACGTAACAAATATTCATGCACTCTGCTGTATACAAAAAACCGCACGAACCTATTTGGTTACCTGATACAAACTACCTATTATATTAATATATATAAAAAAAAACTAAAAAACAGCCTCACATCAGAAGACGACGCGACGTAGAGATATGTTGCTGAAAATTTAAAACGAGTCCACCAAAGAGGCAGCAAGTCAAAGAACAGCAAGTATGAATAATAATAATAAAAAAGTAATGTTTTTCGTCAGAAATAAAAGCACGAGCGAAAGAAAATCGTAAAGTCTATTTGAAAGCAGTTGACGAACGTACTACTAGATATGTATAAATAAGAAACAATACCGATACGTAAAAATTACTAAAGATAATAATAAATGATTGAATAAATAAATACTGAAATACGGCAGCTGAAAACAGAATATTTGGAAACTTCACTATCGGAATGGAATAACAATCTTTATGAATTCCAGAAAAATATAGAGTATGTTGAGGCGAAGAAAAAGGGAAGTTAACGAATTTACGTAAACTCCAACTATCACCGAGGAAAAATAGATGGATACATGAAAATGTATACGTACAAGATGAATTAGAGGATGATGAAGAACTACAAGTACCTAGAAATATCTACCCGATTAAATCAATAAAAAAATGGCAGTAAACATAAAACAGCTAAAAAACAGAAAATCCCTGAGCTCTACAGCTTAACAAATGAAATTGTGAAATATGGAAACGAAGATCTACATTTTCAAATTACCGAATATCCACGAGAAACAGGAAAGATACAATCAGAGTGAAGAGGAGCATCACCATACGTATTTAAAAAATCTGTAAAGGGATTCACATGAGATTTCCCTCACACGTGTCAGTTTTGGAAATAAAAATTGTGAAAATATCAAAGGAAAAACTGTTCACCTTCTATTTGTTGTGTTCAAAGAAATTTTAAGAAAATCAATTTTATCAAAGATGAAAATGTGAGCTATGCACATAATATTACCTTTAACTATACAGTGTGTAAAAAATTCGGATACTTTACCCACTTATAGATGTCATCAAGACAAACAAAAAAATCCTAATAAACATGGGTCCCGAAATGCTTCGTTTTTGAGAAACAGTGTTAGTTTTCAAAAAAAAAAAAAATCCCGGTTTCCCATGGAACAAATAATTTAAATCTAAGTGGACCAAAACATGATCATTAATACCATCATTAAACCTTCAAAGTTTCACTAAAATCGGCTAAGGGGTTTTGTATATTGAAGCATTTTAGTTTTTCTCTTAACAGGTTCAGAGAGGTGCAAAAATATGGGCTTTAATTTTTTCTTGAAAACGAAGCGAGATCTGAAAAAAATCTCAGGAGACAAAAAAGTTGCGTTTTTAGTTGCTTTATTAAAAAATATATAAAAATTGCAAAATATCTCGTGGTGTTATTTTTTTGTGAAAAAACCTAATCAATATGCCCCGTGGGCACGCCCCTGGAATTACAACATCAACTGTAATAGGTCCAAAAGATACCCCATAAAGTTATAAACAAATTGTAAAAATTTCATTAAAATCGCTCAAAGCGTTTTTGGATAACATAAAAAACAAGATTAAAAAAAACGTTAACACCCTGTATCTCGTAAACGAAGCGTTTCTGGGCCCATGTTTATTAGGACATTTTTATTTGCATTGATGAGATCTGTAAGATAGTAAAATATCCAAACATATTTTTTAAACACCCTGTATAACAATTCCTAAGTTAAAGCAGAAATAGGCATTTATTGTTTTAAGGTATTCTCGCCTAAGGCGAGAGAAGTAAAAAGACAGCAAAAACCAACCTGAAAATTACAAGGGAATCGCAGCTCTGTCATGAAACTATTCACTAACGTCCTGCGATCTCAAATTGGACATGGAATAACAAGTACTTAATGCAAAGCGTTCATTTGGCAAAAGGCAGAAACAATAATAAAAATCATGTTAAAAACAACAGAAATAAAAATATTCCCCAAGAGCAACTCATCCGAATGCTATCTGAAAGAATCGTAAAAACTGTACGAGATGGAAAACCCATTGCACATCCACCACCTAAGCGATGGATATCTCAAGAAAAGTGAAGTTGGATAAACACGCCATACACCTAGTCAAAGAAGAAGAAGAACACACCTAGTCAGAAAAGAAGAAGAACACGCCTAGTCAAAAAAGAAGAACGATATCTTCGAACTTTTCATGTTTCATAACAAGGTTTTCAAGAGTATGATTTTTGCTCTTTTTTTTCTGCAGAACGGTCGGTTTAATTTTAAAATTTTAGAGCAAAAGATTTAATAATATGTACACAATTTTTGAAGAGCGTATTAGAATATGTCAAATAAGTAACTAATCGTGTCATATTTAGAATGATCGTTAGAGCAGCAATAACACAACTGCAAACTATTGTATTAGCTAAAAGACCGTTCATCAAGGGTGACTTTAGAATTTTGAAGTCACGTGTGTTTAACACCAGAAATTATGAAGCTGTCATTTGATATTATTTGTTACAAAGTGAGGTTATGAGCTTCTTCTTCTTCTTCTGCAGGCTTTAGAAGTATACCCGCTGCATTTATTACGGGAAGTCTTAATCGCGGTTATGATCACGTTGCAATATTAGTCACTGTCTATAAAATGTCAGTGACAACGATTAGGTATAGGCATCTTTGATAAACTTTCTTTTTGCAGATACTATAGTAGAACTGCTCACGCGTGAGCAATTGTGAAAGCAATACTAGTCAGTGTGTGAGTTTTGGCGTGGCGACACCAATTGAAAGAAGGTTTGAACGACCGATGCAAATGTGGAGTGAACAAAAGTACACAGTCACCCAACAATGATATTTAGAGGTGTTGAAAAGGTTTACGGGATTCTGTGAAGATAAAGATCTGAATTGTGGCCAGACAAATAGACAATCCTGCATGACAATCCACCAAACTATGATGTGCTTCAGTGTTCATGTTCCTGACTAAGAAATCAATTACCGAATTGGATCATTCGTCCTTTTCACCTGACTTATCCCATTATGATTTCTGCCTCTTCTCCATAATAATAACTGCCATGAAAGAACTAAAATTAATGTGATAAACGAAAACAAGAGCATTCTAGTTAAGAACATTCTAGGTATGATTAAAGATGGAAACCGCATCTAGTCGACTGCGTAGCTAAAGAATTACTTTGAAAGTAACAACAGCTACTAGTACACAGGTACAAATGTACAGATTTTTCTACAGCTGCATTTGGAAATTCAAACGGAGTTACTTACATAAACGTAATTATTTCAAAAAAAAATTAAAGGATTGTATTAGCGTGTAGTATATTTTTATGTAATGCTCACTCTTTTGATTGAACTAACTGATATCTATCAACAAACAAGACAAATCCCCTCTGGAGTCTCCATTATAATAACGTTAGTAGAAACTTTGTGTTTATATATAAACTGAGAGGTAGCACGAATTCGATGTATAAACACCTCCATAGTTCATAGTGAAGCAAGAAATAAGACATAAGAAGGTTATTAGGTAATGAAAAATATAACATCGCAATAAGTTTCAACAATATTGCTATTTAAAATTTAAGATTTATTTTATTTAAAAATTATTGAAATACAGCAGTTTTCAGTAAAGGTAGCGTTGTAAATGAATTAAAAAACACCTTTCTTATTAAAAAAGTGCCAATATTTTAATTATTATTAAGTGACAAATGGCCATCCTTTTGAGGACGTTCTACATCACGTTTTTGCATAATAGCGGGTCTATTCCGCGAACAGCTCATACATTGTCTTTGGAGGTTTTAATCGTTTGTGGATTATTGGCGTATACTTTGTCCTTCACGTAACCCCATCGGAAAAATTTAAGCAGTGTCAGATCGCACGATCTAGGCGGCCATATTTGTAATAAATGTTTACTATTTCTATGCGTTGCTGTAGGGAAGATCGTTCTATTTTCTTAAATTTTATAGTTTTTACTTGCCAGTTATGAAGAAATCATAGCTCTATGTTTGACAGTTAATAAATGTCGCAAAATTTAAAACCTCTTTATTGCAAAACTCTATATTTAATTTTCAATATAAATGTAAGATATTTCAAGGTCATTTTACAGTATTTTATATTGTAAAATAGCTGTAAGTAGAGAGGCACTAGAAACAGTAAGCCAGTGAGAACAGCGAGTTGCTTTTTAAATATACATATATGCAGCTCTGTCAGAATTGTCAGCTAATGCTATCGACCACTGTAGAACTCGGTTACCCGCATAAATACGTTAATTGTTGCGTTTTACTTCCCTCGTTTAAAACAGATTTCTGAGATTTCTTCAGATCTTCACGTTTCAGGGTCCATAAATGACGGAAAACAGGTTTTCTCAATTCAATGGTATAATAAACGTTAACGAGACAAGTTTGATTATGAGCATCTTAACGAAACGAGTCTCGTTAAGTGCCATTAGCAAACGTGTATTGTTCAATATTTTACCTTCATCAATAAATTCTGGTTCAATGTATTTTTTTATATAAATAGAGTGCGGTGATGAAGCTCTTGATGATACTAAAATTAGTTAATAGTTTATAACAACATCGATGAAGATAATTGTTATTTATGGTTAGGCCGAGAGGGGTCTTTTCTCGAGTGCATTATTTGTAATAACACACGCGTGTCATACAACATAACCCATGGTGTGAAGGGTAACGTGGTTTGTGATGTAAACAAGCTAGAATAGCCCAGTTTACTTGCTTAAAGCAAACTTGTAAAACACCATATTATTACTGAGTATTAGATAAATATTGTTTAATTATTATAGAAAGTTACAATCAGCATTGGTAAGAAGCGGGATATTTAAGTTTGAAAAACAGTGTTTTAGGGGACGGCAAGACAAATGCAAAGTGGGGACACTGAATGTCTCAGTGTTTCCTTGTTAGTAATAGCCAAGGTGTTTTTAAATACATGCTCTTTCTGTTTAGGGACGCCACCCAGATAAAGAAGATAGAACGGTTGTTTGAAGACCCTATGGAAGAGGCGGCACAGCTAGTCAATAAACAAAACATGTATCAAAGCTGCTGATAAAGAAAAAGATTTAGCTTTTCAAACACTAAACACTTATGTTAAAAAATATAAAAATAGTAGTCAAACCGAAATGTGTCCAAATGATCATATAAACAATTTTTTCACCAGAACTGGAATCGTCATTACTCATTATACAATTACACCGCACGTGCAAAAATGTTTTATTGCTTAAATTTATGAACTGGTCATGAAAAGTAATCTTAAAGTTCCCGAATCTTGCTAAAAACAGAAACTAGCATCTGTTGACTGCATAAAAGGTTGTCGAAAAAAAAACTATCTTTATCATTGAGAATTCCAGAAGGTTAGGACCTATCTAGAGTGACAGGTTTCAACAAACATAATGTAAATTTGTTCTTTGATAAGCTTAAAGAAGTTATGAAACGACATACAAACTTTGCATACGGTTTACGGGTGTACTTTGGACGAAACAGGAACGTTTGTACTGTTAAAAATCTTTTTTTTAAATTGCCAAGAAAGGAAAAACGTAGGTGAGCAAAGCCATCATTTCTGAAAGAGGAACTTTCGTCAGAACGTATTGAATTGTAAATACTACAAAAATAACATTTCGCCCGTTATGAGTTTACCGAGGATCCCTTTTAACAACCACATTATCGAAGCTGCACCTAATGAAACATTGAGATTAACCACTAAAGGAGGATGGATGCATTCTGAATGTTTTGCAGAAGTTATTCATTGTAGGTAAAAGAGGATGTAAAAGAGTGGTGAATTGTTAATGAAATTAAACTTAATGTTGAAGAAAGTAAAGCAATGGTACCTAGAAAATGTATGATAAAGCGATCATTAATGTAACAATAGTAGATACAAAATTAGAATTAGTAGATGCTTATAAGTACCTGGGATTTGAAGTAGATGGGCAATTAAAATTTAAGGATCATATAAATTATATTTGCAAGAAAATTGCTTAAAAGATATAAGTTTTAAATAGGTGCAACAGCTATTTATCCGCAGACGCACTAAAAACAGTTTTCAATACAATAATTCTCCCCAATTTCCTATACGGAGCAACAATTATTAGACAGCACAGGAACAGGACTTAATGAGATTACAAAAATTGCAGAATAAAGCCGTGCGAATAACTTTGACTTGTAATAGATACACTATTATTAGAGATATGTTATAGCTCTTGAATTGGATAGATGTAAGAGCATTAGCTAAAATTCATACTTTGGTATTTGTGCAAAAACTCATAACTAAGTAGTTTTATGTTTAGTTGCAAAAGCAAAAGTCTGACACAAAATTCAGTATTTTCCAAATGAATAGGTAGATTACAATAGGTTATCAGAATATATTAAGCAAACCGAGAAAATAAAGCACTTTAAGAGTTAACTTAACCAATTGTTTAAGAAATAATATTACATAAAGTGCATTAGATATTTAATGGTTAATTTTGAAAGGAATGCATGTATTGAAAGTATTAATTTATGAGATAACAGTATCATGTGTTTTAAAAAAACTCATTTGCAGCATGCCATGATCAAATTGAAGTTTGCCATAACTTGATACATACCCATTGAAGCAAATGAACTACCATAAGTTAGAGAGAATTAAATTACATCTTGATTTTAAACTATTTTCCTAAAAATATACAAAACACAATAAAAACAATCTTTATTGACTGTTGTAATTAATACACTCGTTGTTTTTGTTTAAATGCCATCTTATTTCCTTTTTGATTGATACAAGTAAACTTAATGCAGTCTAAACTTTTGTCTGTCACAGTGACATATGTTTTCATTAACTAAATGCAATCTGACATTCATCTACAGAATTAAGTTAAGACATGACTAGATTTTTTACTTTCTTTCCAAGGCCTGTCCTAAATAAGTTTTTTTTGTTTCTTTTTTTAGTAAAATTTTTAGTAATTGTTAGAAGTAAACCCTTTCTTCTGAGTCACTCATCATAATACTGATAGTAATTGTAAGTAAAACAAACAGACAATGAAAACAAAACACCAGCCTACTAAATCTTAAAGGTTTGAAAAACAAATTACTATCTTTAATTCTTTGATCAAGGATATTTCTGAAATTTATGATTTTAGGATATATGTTTATTAGAGTTATTCTTTTATTTTTTGATGCAGAATAACGCCCTTATATTTGTTCTATGCAATTTTGAAACACCCTGTATATATTCAGACGAAGTCTCTTCGTGTAGTTCTGTCACGGGCGGACCACAAATAGCAATGAACCAAATGGGATATTACAGTATGATCGAAAACTTTTAACCTCTAGAGGGGTGTGGATTTTCTTCAAATTTAATTTATATTGGCAGTAATGAGTAAAAGTACTTAATAATATAACCTACACAATTTTGACAGAATCGCTTAACTTTGACAGAATGTTTAATACTGAACACAAAGTGGTCCTGTGTATGAAAAATGAAGGAAATCACTTTGAACATCTATAGTTGTATTTTATATTAACATTTTTATGTATTCAACAAAAATGTGTATATTTGTTAAAATGACATTACTGATATAACCTTAAATTGACAGATATAAAATGCCAATGTAACTTTTACTACCACGACTACCAACATACATTTTTAACAAAACACAGCCCTCTAGACCTCTAGAGGATAAAAGTGTTCGATCATACGTAGGTGCTAGTGTGTATAATACTGCCGCTCTACATAGTGGCATCTATGAAACCCAAAACAATACAATTACGAAACACCTGTTCACGAAAAGAAGGCATTTCCTTTTGTGAGCCTAAAATACATTAGAAGTTATCCTAAAGCAAAAGCGATAGAAAAAGGAAAGGAAAAACAATAATAGCCACAGACACACCCCTAAAATAAAATTGGAAATAAAAAATCAAAGAAAACAAAAACAAAGAAGATAGTGAAGAAAGAGATTCAGAAATAGTTTTTCAAGGTTCCTCTGGCGATGTGCATCTCGAGAGGGGGATGTTATTGCATTTGGTAAACTTAAACAAGATCCTATTGAGGATGAATATTTCTTGTTGAATTTAAAGAAATAAAGGGTACCTATTACATAAAAATATTTTAACATGTCTTAAAACATCATCCGAAGTGAAGTAAAAGATTATAAAAAACGTATTCTGCCAAACTTGCCAGATATTTAAATGGTTTGAAAGTCTGACATTAAAATTATACAGCCAGAGTAAACGTCAACAGTTTTTAATATGTTTTGATGTCCATTTTGATACAGTTAATGTTCATTAATTATCGTCTTACTGTACGTACCCACTATGAATGGCAAAAGTAAGATACGAGTATTATACATTAAATTAAAAACGTTTCTTTTAAGTTTTATTATTTAATTTTTAAAAGTTAATATGTCTAATTTGTTACAGAAATTCATATATGTTATGCTATTTTCATAAATTCTTTGTTTTATGTGTTACAAATCCACTCGGAAATTTGATGTCTTACTGTACCCACTGCTCTTCTACTGTTGCAACAATACGACTAATAAAAACCAATTTAAACTTTATTAATTTTCTCAAAAAAAAACTATTTAAAAAATTGCCTCGTTCCTGTTGCTTATGATAAAATTGATAGCATTTAAAAGTTTTTCTAGGACCACTAGAAAAAATATTGTATGCAACTCGTGCTAAAAGTGGTTTATGCACGAGACATGGTAAGAAACTCAGCCTTTGACAGCTACCGACTGCAGAAACAGTCACCTGAGCTATCACGGTCATCTTTTTACTATGACATAAAATATAACTGTCATAAATGCAAACCTTTGTTAAACCGACATTTAATAGCAGTAAATTTAAGGCCGTAGAAAAAATACGAGCGTGCTAAAAGTGTTTATGTACGAGACATGTTATGAAACTCAGCCTTCGGCTTCGTTTCATAATTTTCATGTCTCGTGCATAAATGCTTCTCATAAAACTCGTATCATAATATACTATTATGGCCCTTGGGCGGTAAAGTGACTCCCTCTCAAAGATAGGGTATAAAATGAACAATTCCGCCTGGTCTAAAATAATCTAACTGCTACGATACTGCCACTAATTGGTTCGGCTATCTATTAGATATATTACTATCCTGAAATACTGAGAAAATACGAGAGGTGTTTATGTCACCTACCTAGCCATGAAAAGAAGTTTTGGAAGCAAAGTAACATTTTATTTATATGTATAACAAACACATTGCCATAGCAATTTCGAAATTTGCATTGTTTCTCCGCATACATCTTCTGTAATCGCAGAGCTTTTCTACATGTATTTAAATAATAATTGGGGGATTCTCACAGCATCTTAAGTCACTGTAATCATCAGTTTTCATGAAAAATATTCTGCTTCTTTTGGTGAAGGTATTTCCTCGTAAATCCATTGTATTGATTTCGTGTGCGCTAACAATTTAAAAATCAAAAACTTGTCTTTAGATAGAGACGTTAAATTTTTCTTGTGAATTTTATGCCTCTGGTGTAAGCGATCTTGAAATCCAGTGTGTTGAACTTTTTAGTATCTTCAAATTTTCTTGAAAAACAGTTGCTTAGCACTTCGAATTCATTTGCAATAACTGAAACATTTATTCTTTGGTCTGTAAGCACCAAGTTTTCAATCTTTTTGATGATCTTCGTTTTACAAGATTTCTGCACATTGGGTCACCTTGAATTTGTTTGAAATATGACGCCGTGTTTTCCCTGTGCATCCGAATGAATATTTTTGTTAAGAACTTATATTGCTTCTGTATTTAAGTTCAATTTCTTATGTTGAAATGGCTACCAAAACTGCAGAAACCTTTTGATTCGAACACTACACTTAGTGAATGTAATAAATGTGACAGCTACTTGGCAGCCGAAAATTGCAATTGTTTTCGTGCATTTTCGTCACAAGGAAGGTTTCATAAATATCCTCCCAAGAAAATCTAATAATGCTACTTCCAATACAGGTAGCAAGTTTTTACGAAAGGGATAAAGACGAGTTGCAGCTTAACCGTTCTTTGACATATACTATAGTAATTATAATTTACTTACTTTTTAACATATTTCTTTAAAAACATTTTAGGTGGTAGCACCAAAGAGATTTAATTTAGTTTACTGATGCACGGTGGAGAGATTCTGTACTTACTGATAACTAAAATTAAATATTTGTACCTAGTTGGTGCTCTGCTTTATTTGAATAAAGAATATTTATTTAATTATGCCAGGTTACACCGAAATGACGTAAAAGTTAGATTTGCACCAGGAGAGAGATAAATGAGGTGATTCATGCGATGTAAATGTGGTCTGAATTTCTTGTAGCTCTTCCGGTGCGTAAATTACAATTCAGGCATAAATTCCCCACATACAGCGCTTCGGGTTCTGTATGAAATTATAGCTGACGCATCAGGTTCAGGTAAATCTGCCATTGACCCTGCAGAACACTATATTGCGCTACGCTGTAAGTCGAATCAGTGCACTATTGTTCTTCGTGTTACGTAAATAGTTGAGCAATACTTGCAAGGGCGATATTCAAACGATTGTCGCATCCTGTCTACTACAGGTTTGGGGGTCACAAATGAATTAACAAGAAATAGCGTTTTGTTATACTAAAAGCGTTACCTACAATCCTTTGTAACATATCCGTGCTGTTGTACACTTGAGTAAAAACCAAATCACCGTTTTTTCAATCGAATTGCTTAGAGGAAGATGGGATTATTTATGTGTTGATTAACTTATACGGCACGTAAATTAGAAAACTGGGAGGTTTGGTTGCTAACAACTGACTAATGTGCTCTACAGTTCTCAAACTATTGATTCATAAGTATTTCTAGCACACTAGACGCCAGGAAAGTCAAAGTAGAATTATTCGCTTTTATAGAATAATTTATTGGTTATTTACACTACTAAGATCGTAAGTGAATTTTATTGGTGGAGCTCAATAAAAAAATTACATACCATGTAATGCATTGAATTTGTTTCTACTACCAACATAATTTAAATAATAATTAAGTAGCTGTTACAATAACTGTACTCGATATGATTTGTCAGCATGATGCCGATTTAAAAAAATATCATAGTTACCGTATGCTTAAACAAAAACTTGTTTTAATTCCCCTATCCGTTTTGAGTTTACGTTCGTAGATGCAAATTTCAGTGTTATACATACTTAAATATCAAATCTAAAGTAAAGTATAACGAAACGTTTGACATTTTTATTAAATAGTGTACGACTAAGAAAGTTGTGGAAATAAGTGTTACGTTGGCATAATTGATGAAAGATCGAAAGTCTCCAGCTAGCCTTTGGTGTGAGTATTCTATGCATTCATAATCTTCTACGTCTAGTTGTTAATAAAAAATCTCGAAGATTGTTACTGTATTGACCTGAATGGGTAAGTAGCACTTACGCGCTTAGCAACAAGTACATGCTTAGCAACGAATAGTCTTCGCACCTTTCGCTTACCATACATGTGTGCTAGTGAGTTAATCATTTTCAGTTACGATGTCGATAGTAAAAAAACATTTACAAAATATGAGTTCATACTCGTATAATTAGTTTTTAATAGTGTATACAGAGACTCAGGGAGGAATGTCTGAGCTGATTAATTCTTAAAAATGGCTACTGCGTATTTTTAAACTGTATTAAGTCTATCCAAAATTCTATGCATGGACACTATAGATTCAGAAATATTTTAACATGATTTTTTATTAAAGTAACAGTTATTAGAAAATGGTGACTGGGGTATCCATTAATAAAAAATTAAATTTGTTTTATATACAGCGACTTTTTAGAATATGTAAACTGGATAAAGAAAAATCTCCTCATTTAGACAACTGTAAAAAAATATTTACAGAATTTATGCACCAGTAATTCATTAACAGGGCTATATTAGAGTTTTTAGACGCCATTTAAATACATATTAATTATCATTGAAAAATGTTTCTCCTGAAAAGCACCTTGCATCGAAAACGTAAAAATTATGCGAACATATCACTTTTCGGTAAGCAATAAAAAATCTAAAGGCGTAGTTAATATATTATATTTTTTTCAACTATAAATCTTTAAAGTCTTCACCTCAAAAAATTTAATTTTAAAATTAAGTCATGGCTTGTGAAATTTTGAAAAATATTAAAAAAATTAAAAATTTTATTTTTGTTAAAGTTAAAGAAAAATAGGTGTTGTCTGGCCTCGAGATTGTTCAGTTAGCTAAAACTAACACACTCTAAAACAAATTCATTAAAATCTTACTTAATTTCCGAAAAGTTGCACTTTTTGGATTTTGACAATTTCGAAAAACGCCATTTTCTAAGTAGTAAAAATCACTAGGCATATATGATACGGGCTAAATAGATTTTTGGACAAGCACAAATGAAAGTCGTAAACAATTTTTTTTTTATCAAAACTTAAAAACTTTTCCATATGATGCCGACTTTTTGGCGGTCATATTTAATGGAATGATAAGAACAGCAATAAATAGTAAGTAAGGCTTTTAAATCTATAAAATCGATTGAACAGTTTTAGCATCTATAGTATTCATATTTTAAGAATAAAGTAGTTAATTGCCATACATATGTACTTTAAAAATTAGAGAAATTGAAAAAGGCGTGAACGATGTGTTTTTAAAATACTTGAATTCTTTCTGTAATTATATGGGGTTTGAAACTTAATCATTAAAATTTAGTGTAATATTTATCATCAAATAATTATTTTATAGAATGTTGCCCTATGTATTCAGACAACCAGTAGCATGATACTGATTATCTTAGTTTCCATGGAGATAATTGAACTTAGATTATACCTTATTTTTGCACTAATAGTAAGTGTGAATCCATATGTGTGAGTTACAACACTCATGATAAAGTTTGGCCTTTTTTTGAGGATGTTTTTAAAGAGCGTTGCTCGTCAAGGTCGAGCTTTCTGGAGAGGTTGAGAAAACTTAAGATTTGAGGGTGCGAAAAAACGGGGTTAAAACGATTTTTTGGACAAAAAGCGTTCGGTGCTGTTACATCGCATACTTTCTGAAAGATCTAAATGTCATTTACGGCTAGTTGGAAAGAGGATGAACCAAGGCTCATCGTACTGACTGTTTTTGGGATCTGCGATGCACGGGGGCGAAGTTACAGGGGTAGAAAGCTGATGTGCATTTGTAGCAAATTGGATGTTCGCATAAACAGGGGGAAAGAAACAAATGTCGAATTTTGTTTATGGCAGTATGTTGATGAATCTGTGGGTTTTTAAGAATTTTGCGGTTCAGGTGGATTTAGGGGTTGCAAAATGGGCAAAACATTATAATTATCAGAAAAACCTTATTATTAATATTTGTGTGAAATTCGCTGTTTGGAGATTTTCTACTGGTAGAATTAATTTTTTAAGATAATTCGAGATGTGGTAATTTTGCGGCGCAGGTAGATTCGAGTGTTGCAAAATGGGGAAAACGTTATAAATATGATAAAACCTTAAAATTTATATTTATGTGAATTTCGTCATTTGGGGACTTTCTACTGGTCGATTGTATTTTTAAAGAGAATTCGGGATGTGTTAATTTTGAGGCCTAGAATGATTTGGGGGTTACAAAATGGGGAAAACGTTATAATTATTAGAAAAACCTTAAAATTAACGTTTATGTAAAATTCGCTGTTTGGAGACTTTTCACTGCTCCATTGTATTTTTAAGAAAATTGGGAGTGTGTGAATTTTGCGGCCCAGGTGGATTTGGGGGTTACAAAATGGGGAAAACCGTTATAATTATCAGAAAAACTTAAAAATTAACGTTTGTATAGAATTCGCTGTCTGTAGACTTTTATTGGTCAATTGTATATTTTAAGAGAATTAGGGATGTAAAAATCATGCGGCCCAGATGGATTTGGAGGTTACAAAATGGGGAAAACCGTTATAATTATCAGAAAAACTTAAAAATTAACATTTATATAAAATTCGCTGTTTGTAGACTTTTTATTGGTCAATTGTATATTTTAAGAGAATTCGGGATTTGGAAATTATGTGACCCACGTGGATTTGGGGGTTACAAAATGGGGAAAACCGTTATAACAATCAGAAAAACTTTAAAATAAATATTGGCGGGAAATTCGCTGTTTGGTGACTTTATACGGATAGATTGTATTTTCTAAGAGAACTCGGTATGTGGGAATTTTGCAGCCCAGGTGGATTTGGTTATTACAAAATAGGGAAACCGTTATAATTATCAGAGAAACCTTAACATTAATGTTTGTGTGAAATTCGCTGTTTGGAGACTTTCTACTGGTCGATTGTATTTTTTAAGAGAATTCGCGATGTGATAATTTTGAGGCCTAGGTTGATTTGGGGGTTACAAAATGGGGAAAACGTTATAATTCTCAGAAAAACCTTCAAATTAACGTTTATGTAAAATTCGCTGTTTGGAGACTTTTTACTGCTCGATTGTATTTTTAAAAGAATTGGGAGTGTGTGAATTTTGCGGCCCAGGTGGATTTGGGGGTTACAAAATGGGGAAAACCGTTATAATTATCAGAAAAACTTAAAAATTAACGTTTATATAAAATTCGCTGTTTGTACACTTTTTATTGGTCAATTGTATATTTTAAGAGAATTCGGGATTTGGAAATTATGTGACCCACGTGGATTTGGGGGTTGCAAAATGGAGAAAACGTTATAACAATCAGAAAAACCTTAAAATAAATATTTGCGGGAAATTCGCTGTTTGGTGACTTTATACGGATCGATTGTATTTTCTAAAACTACTCGGTATGTGGAAATTTTGCAGCCCAGGTGGATTTGGTTATTACAAAATAGGGAAACCGTTATAATTATCAGAGAAACCTTAACATTAATGTTTGTATGAAATTCGCTGTTTGGAGACTTTCTACTGGTCGATTGTATTTTTTAAGAGAATTCGGGATGTGGAAATTTTGCGGCCCAGGTGGATTTCGGGGTTGCAAAATAGAGAAAACATTATAATTATTATTGTTTCCCCAAACTGCAACCCCTAAATCCACCTGGGCCGCAAAAGTCCTACATTCCAAATTCTCTTAAAAAATTAAATCGACCATTAGAAAGTCTCCAAACAACGCATTTTACACAAATATTATTTTTAAAATTTTTCTGGTAATTATAACATTTTTCCCATATTGCGAACCCTAAATCCACCTGAGCCGCAAAATTCCCACATCCCGAAATCTCTTAAAAATACAAACATCTGTCTTTTTTTAGTGAAACCAGGAAAAAAAGTAGATATGTTCTGCACTCATTTAAAAAATTGGATTTTACTGAACAGCTTAGGGAGAAAGCACTGCTATTGATAGATGATAACGTGTTGTTGCAGCTTGCTTCGGGTGATATCGTAGCCAATAAATTGAGGTATCACACATACTGATTTTTTAGTTTTAATCTCCGTTTTTAAAAATCTCGGATGACAAAAGATGATCATTTGCCAGATGATGTTATTGAACAAAGTAAGAGACTAGAAGAAATTCTTGGTATTGTGAGGAAGGACCTTAGCGTTGGAGAAGGTACTTCCCCCTTAAGGTTCCACATGCAAAATGAGTAGGACGGCTCAACTAAATAACACACCGGCGAATCAAACTGAAAACAGCCATTTTGCAACACGGACTAGGAGACTCAGCCTTTCCCTTCTGCGGATTCTTCAGCTGGCGTTCAAGGGTATCCGGACGAATCCCACGCCTACAGTTCTTCTGTCATTTAGCTTTGTTGGCTATTAAGTTATCAACAGTTGTTTCTGATAATGGCAATCATACATGAACTATGGTCAATATACTAGTATTACGGAATGGTTCCCAATTCTCAGAGAAACTATTATAGATTAGAGCAATGGCAAATTCGTTGCCACTAGAGACCTCACATCGGAGATTCTCAGTAGCGCCCTTTTGATAAATTATACAGCACTTGTAATCCATTTCAAGAACATTGTGGAATGCAATAATCTATAATTCTTATGTTTTTTTGTGCTACCTTCAGAATCAATTTGAATACAAAATAATAAGAAGAAAGCGCAAATAAATTCATTGATGGATGGATTTACTTTGACACTGTGATGCAATTTCCTTTTGAATCAATAGATTTATTAAGAAAATTATAAGGAACAAAGTTATAGACAATATTATACGAAACATTTTTTACTCAGAGTTTTCCTGTAGCGCTTTTAATTTTTGAGTTACATTAGACAAACTAATTTTTAAGCATTTTGTTCTTATCGCAAGGCGCCCTCAAAACTCTTTAAGAACATCCTAACGAAGAGTTAGCAACCTATGGTCAAACTTTATTATGACTTGTAACCATTGTGAACTTTTAACATAGATTCATACGTACTATAGTACAGCTTCAGCGGTAGTTTGTACAATATTGTAACACTTTAGCACTTATTTGAGCTACTAGAATGTTACAAAATCCTTCTTTCGCGAGTAAATAACACGTAAGGCAACATTCTTACCGAATGTGGGATATTCGCTATGAGAGTTGCGCTTCAATTAGATTCACAAATAATTTTTTTGTATTCGCTCCCCAAACTGGTTACTTTGGAAACTGTCTAGGATCCTCAAAATGGCAATTTAGAGGCCTTGTACTTAAAGTCGTCATGGCAACATTTTAGCGGACTCAAACATGAGTTGCCATGACGACTTTAAAAAGGCCTCTAAATGGCCATTTTGAGGATCCTAGACAGTTTCAAAGTAACCAGTTTGGGGAGCGAAAAATACATTTTCGCGCGGCCTTCTAATATAATGCCGCGTTAATGGTAATTGAAACTTCATATTATAATGTTTGGAGAGCTAATACAAAAAAACGTTGTATGCAACACGTCCTCAAATGGCTTTAGAGGACTCATCTTCATATTACGGACTCGGCTGCGCTTCGCTCCGCCTTGTCCGGAAACATTACGACTCGTCCCCTAAAGTCTTGCTTTGAGGACTAGTTACATAAAGTACTATTTTCGTCCTAATCACTCATGCTTTCTGCATAGCATTCAGAGGTTAAAAAAAAGTCGATAATATTCAGTTCGCCAGGGATATTACAAATATTTTAGCTTCATTCTGTACCATGTTGATGCTTACTTCATGGTACTCCTCACAAAAGCATCTTCTTTCTATCAACCTTGTACACAATTATTAAAGAATCAGTTTTGTAACCATTTAACTATTAATAGTTGAAGACACAAGTGGATGAAGGGTCTATGTAACATTTTTGTAAAAATTGAGTTTTTTACATGGATGAAGGATTTAAGTACACAAAATTCCTTCTAGCTACATTAAATATTATTTTGGTGATAAATATCTGATTTAGAAGTTGATAAAGGATATATGTACAGTTGAGGTTCGCAAGCAGTTAGTGGTTAAAGGGTCTATGTTGATAGCTGCGCACATAGATCCTTTATCCGCTTTAAGACTAGTTAAAATGTGTACATATATCCTTCATCCCTTGACAAGAAAAAATATTCTCTGAATGGCCTGTCACATGAACCCCTGAAGTAGGGTTATGTTTACGTGTAGTTTAATGGTACCTACTGCATTGTACGTTCAGCTTGTGTGTGTATACTCGTTTGTTAAAAGGATCTGTTATAATAAATTATTATTGTGGGTGTTAACACACACAAATATTATCTTAAGATATGTCAGCAAGAGGCAGACTTATGGTTGAACTTGCAAGTAAACAATTTAACGCTAATGCGGGTAAGTAGTTTTAAATTTTCATAGACCATGTTTTTTGCAAGTTACACGTACCTTTCTATGAATAAGTGAGGTTCGCAGGTGTACATAAATTAAAAGTTATAATAAATTATTATAATAATGTTCGATAATAATTTGTTAAGAAATCAGAATTCAATATGAGTTATCTAACGTCACTCCAGGTAACTAAATAGCTTGGAGGCTGTTATTCATTATTTTTTGGTACAATTGAAGGAATCATTTATATCGTTGTTTTAAGCCTCACGTTTTTACAGATTTTTCTCCTGGTAAGTCTTCTAGTGACCAATACTCTCCACACAGTTCAGAAGAAGACAGCTCAGAAGACAACAATTCAGAAAGCTACCACTCAGAAGATGATAGTAATATTTTGACAGCAGCTACTTCGGCTGAGGGCTTAGAAGCAAATGATAATTTAGAAGTAACTGCCCCCCACATAACTGCAGAAGATACCTATTTTTCTGAAGTAACTTTAAAAACTGACACTGAAAACTTACTGGAAAGAAATGAAAACCAAATTAAAAAAGCAAAAGTTGATATAGTTAAGAAAAAGTTATTCAATTTACCTGAAAAAATCTCGAGGGTAAGACAAAGGCGGCCAGAAACATGGAAGAGAAAAAAATCGGCTATATCTAGAGAACGCGGCCAGGATTATATTTCACAAAAAGGAAAGCAAATCTCAGGTAAGGTCCCAGAACAAGGATCATTATGTAAGAAAAACTACTGCAGACTTAAGTGCAGCGACCTGTTTGATGAGAAAGATAGAGCAGAAATTTTCCGAAAATATTACGCTCTTGATATAAACGCTAAGAACTCTTTGCTTTTCAAATCAATTTCAATAAAACCTGTCAAAAGGCATAGAAAAAACATTTTGAAACCAAAAACTTCTTCATTCGCCTATACATTGACCAATAAACAAAGAGTTTTTTACTGTGTGCAAGACAGCTTTTTGTTCGTTATTCCAAATTTCGAATAAAAAAGTTCAAATTATACAGAACAAACTGAACTCGGGCACTTCGGCTCCTTCTCCGGATAGAAGAGGTCATCATGAAACAAGACCTCATACAATTTCCGATGAAGTTGTTGATTATATCAAAGCACATATAAAATCATTCCCTTCAGAACAGTCACACTACTCAAGAAATAAAAATGCTAATAAAATGTATTTATCCCCACTTTTGAATATTTCAAAAATGCACAAACTGTATTTAGAGCACTGCCAAGATAATAAACTGCATAAGAAGTTTTTGGTTTCGAAAAGCTTCTATTCTACCATCTTCTCACGTCATTTCAATTTGTCTTTCGGCCAACCTAGAAGTGATACGTGCAGTACCTGCGACGCCGGTCTAAATACTGCGGAACATAATAATAATAATAATAATAATAATAATAATAATAATCTTTATTTGCCCAACAGGATACCCAATTATAGGACAATAAACTGTACAAACGAACACGCACATTATTTAAATAATATAAATTTTACAAAATAATGCTTACCTAAATTACAGATTTGCATTTGATCAACAAAAACGAGATCGGGAGTTTGCACATGCCAATTCTGGTGTATGTTATTTAACAATGGACCTTCAGCAAACGATGCCCCTCCCAAAACTTACAACATCGAAGGCGTTCTATCTCCGTCAGATGTGGTTTTATGATTTCGGGGTGCACACTATTAGTTCTTCTGGTGACAAGCCCTACTTTTTCACGTGGACAGAAGATATTGCTACCAAGGGCAGTTTGGAGATAGGTAGTTGTCTTCATACTTTCATACAACTTTTAAATGGGGGAAGTGAAAAAATTCAGCATCTTATAATTTGGTCGGATTCATGCGCTGGTCAGAATAAAAATTTTAATCTAATTTGCCTTTATCAGTACCTGATTTATAAAGGATATGTTAAAATCATCGACCATAAGTATCCAGAAGTGGGACATTCATTTCTGGATTCTGATAGAGATTTTGGTAGAATAGAAAAAAAGTTAAGGAAGACAGAAACCGTTTATATACCTGACCAATACCGTGATGTCATAAAATCGTCTAGCAGCAAAAACTCTGTTGTCGTCAATATGGAGAATCATTTTTAAAGTATATTTGAGATAGCAACAAAAATGAACTTAGTTAATAAGAAAAAAAAATACTATAGAAGAAAAGGTAAATCTGAGAGACAGTATAAAGTGGATACGGGTGGACGAGTATGGAAGCTATTATTATAAAGATACGTTAGATGAAAATACCCCATTTCTTAAAGTGGATATTTTGAAAAGAGGACACAGAAAATTAGAGAAAGAAGAATATAAGTTGGAGTTGATAAGAAATAAGAACAATCCTTTGTCAGCAGAAAAAATTGCTAACTTGAAACAGCAAATAAAATTTGTTGATGAAGAATACAGATATTTTTACGAGAAGGTGACAGGTTACGAGACAGAGAATGGGAACAGTAGTAGAAATGTGAAAAGAAAAACAGTATAATGAAGAACAACATACTATTTTCAGTGAATTCTTATACACTTATTGTAACAAAAATCCATTATCCATTTTGTCTTTTCATTTTTAGCATACTTGTTCAGTTGATAAAGGATTTATGTACTTTTGAATTTTGTTTTTTCAAAAACTATGAGATTTTTTGCATTTATAATATGTAGAATAAATGTAATAATAAAATGTCTATCTACTAGAAAAAGAAGGTTTTTGTATCTACCCAAATAAAAAAGTACCAAACCAAAAACTTTAAACCCAATTATCTCAAAATTATCTACTTGTTACTTAGACCCTTCATCCACTTGTTTCTTCAGTTATTTTCATGTCTTTGTAACGTTTAATTACCAATAGCTGTTTTAATGTCTTTCAAGCCAGTTTTTATTGTTCACTCCTATTTGTGTATTTATTTATTTATTTTAATTTATAACCGCTACCTTCAATTCACATTTGTGACGAATGATGTATACTTTTAATACCTATGTTGATTTTGACATTATTTCCCATTCTTGTTCTTATTCTTCTAAGGATGTATTATCGTATTTTTTATTCAGAACAAATATTCTAATAATTGTTGTATATATATATACAAGGTATTTCCAAACGGTTAAAAAATATGAGTGTATTCTACACCAAAATAAAAAAATACAAGGTGTCCCAAAAAAGAATGGGACATCGATTAGTCATATATTCCTTAGGTTATAACAAATCGATAAAAAACTTAATATATCTTAGTACAAACTCCCTCCAGTAAGAAGTTATAGAGCCCTGAAGTTCAATTTTTTATTTTTGTGATATTTCCCACAAATTATGTACTGCAGTAGCAGAAAAATTTGTATTAACTAGACTTGACTGTAAGAGGCACTTTCCATACTTTTGACCAATATTTTTAGCTCTAACTTTGTTAGCTGTAACATTTTAAAATTTTAAGTTACTATCTGAAAGGGAATTAAAAAACCCAAAAATAAAGTACGCTTAGGTCATAACGATAAAAGCAATCGTTTACCTTAAAATGCATATTAAAGGTTTTTGGTTGTCATTAAGACGTGCAATTATCGAGTAACCACGATCACAAAAACAATGAGTAGTGATTGTGATTCAGTAAACAACAATGATAAAACAATTGATGACGTTAGCGACATATAATTTTGTTTCTTTTGTGTTTAGGAAAATGCCGCGACAACGAATTCTCCAATTCTGAAATGTTAGTTATATCGCTGAATTTGTGTAAGCATAAAATATTTTTTATGTCACCACCGTCCGTAATTGATTTATCATTGTTGTTTACTAGCAATCACTAGCTATTGTTTTTGTGATCATGGCTACTTCATAACTGCACGTTTTAATGACAACCAAAAACCTTTGATGGGAATTTTAAAGTAAACGGTTGCCGATAACAAAGTTACTATTAAAAAAATTAAAAATAAGTGAAGTGCTTCTCCTAGTCAAGTCTGGTTTATGAAATGTTTTTAATCAGTACAGTACTTAATAGTAAGCATGTCTACCAAAGTTGAAATCGTTATCTTTACATTTGTGGAAATTATCATAAAAATAAAAAATTGAACTTCAAGGTCCTATAACTTCTTACTGGAGGAACTTTGTACTAAGGTATATTAGATTTAATCGGTGTGTTATAACCTATGACCTATCGGTGTCTATTTTTCGATTGGGTTTACCTAATAGTGCTGTATTTGTTGATAAATAATAATTGTTAATACATATATTATAGTTTAATATGTTATATAAGGTACAACGAGATGAACAACAAATATGCGTTGGAAGTAAATAAATTGTAAAATATTGTAATTACTATCGACGACAACAGTTTTATTATTGTTTGTTTGAATAATCAACTAATAGTAGGTTTATTGTTTTGCAGTATTTATTTTAACCGAAATCACGTTAATTACTGTACTATACACTACAGAAGCAAATCAAGTTTTCTCTAAATAATGGTAATGGTTCCAGATATTAGAACTAGTATACATATAAGCATTTCTTCGCCAGGCCTACCTATTGTAAGTATAAATTGCGTTCGATAGGTTGGCCAAAAATGTTGTTTAGCTAACAGATTCATATCTTGATTTTATACGTCAACTTGTGCAAGCCATGTTTCCGAAACGTTCCTCATGACTTTCTCCAGGTATGATTTTAAAATTTAATTTGGATCTTAAGGAAACCATTGAGTCACTAAATACTATAGGTTACGTCGGTGAAAAGAACTTTCCCACTAAGTGAAAAAATTTTTGTACAACTACCCCTACTTCATTTTATCCTCCATAATTCAATCCCCATGTACTATTCTAGCAGTTTTTGACTTTGAGGGATGTTCCTTAGGTATAGACTAACTCCTATAAAAATTTCAAGTTTCTACGTGTTTTGGAAGGGATCAAAACGGGAAAAGTTGAGTTTTCTTCAAGCCGCCATCTTTAATCCGCCATACTGAATTTTCCAGATCGTCACCCTTAGGCCCCAAGGAATATCTGTTCCGAATTTCAGGTTTGTAGGTAATCGGGACTTGCACAAATAAATCGGTCACTTTTTTTTGCAGCAGACTCATTTCATCCTCTATAGTTAAACCCATATGTCTTACTTTGGTCATTTGGATATCGACTAACTTCTATAAAAATTTAAAATTTCTAGGTTTTTTGGAATGGGTCGAAACGTGGAAAACTGACTTTTCTTATGGCCGCCATATTGAATTTTACGGATTTGGGAAATTTTCCATCAACCTTAGATCTCAAGAAAACGTTGTTCCGAATTTCAGATTTGTAGTGATTATGAAGTGCAAAAATAAGTCGGTCACCTTTTTTGCGACAGACAAGAATGGATTTTATATTCAGGATGTCTCTAAAAGGTCCGCACAAAACGCTAGCACAATTCCTGAGGCTAAATTATGACGATCTAGCCCAACTTACCTTTGTCCAAAAGATGATAGTTTTCGAAATACGGGGCGTCAAAATTACTATGTTTTTTTTTACTTTTTTAAATATTTAACTAAATAATAGCAGAATCTGCACGAAATTTGGTATTAATATTTTTTTAGGATGCGAAAACCAGATCTGATCACAATTTTTATTGTTGTTGGCTCGTTTGTCCGCAAAACAAGCACCAAATTTCTTTGACCAGTTCTAAGCCTGGATAAAGTGTGAAGGAAGGCAACAACGAGTTTCAGTACGCAATAAAACATTTAATTTCAATTAACTAAAACGGTTGAAACGGTTGCTCGGAGCGACACTTACAAAGTATATCTTTTTTGGACAAAAGATGGAATAATAGCTATTTAAGTAACAAGGAATATAACGCCCTATTAACATTTGAATTAGTCAAGTACAAGCCAAGACGAAGTCGCGGCTTGTTGCCTGCCGTAAATGTTAATAGGCGATACATTCCGAGTTATCTTATTATATTTTTCCCGCTGCTTATCGAAATTTTCCTAGATTTATGAAAAAATCGTTTGGTTTGTCACCTGTCACCAGGATTAGTTTTCGTGAGTCGTGTTACCTGTTAGTGTCACATGCCACATAAACACTTGCAATTTATAAACAAAACGTCTAAATCTGCATCTTGCTTTGGTATAATAATAATAATATTAAGTTCCGTTGTCAAGAAAAAGCAGCAAACAAATATAATCACTGACTTACACGTTTTGTTACTAAGGCTGTATCACTAACTTACATGATCGGCAGCGGGAAAAAATATTTTATTCACAATCACATTGTAATGTGTCAATTTCATGACATGACAACAGCTGGGAACTAGATGATTACTTGAAACTAGCCAGGAAATTATTACATACCCCGAAAAATATTACATACCTGAAGAGTGGGGTGTTTCCATGGTAACAAAACATTGAGTGGGTTGTTTTCATGGTAACAAAAATATTAGCTACATCAAGATATCTATTATTCAGAATTCAATTGTAGTTATTTTTAAAATTAGATGATTGCAAATAAAATAGTATACATACCACGGTGGAAAGTTTCATCCCTGTCTCGAGATAAAGTTAACCTCGACGCTACGCGTCTCGGTAAACTACCTAATCTCTCGACAGTAACGAAACACTTCCCACCTCGGTATGTAATATACTATTGTTAGAAATTTAATACACCTAGTCATAAAAAAGTTATGAAGCTTTCCGTGCATGTAAAATGCTGTTGGTGGCCCTTTGCAATATACATCAAAAATATGATCAGATGTGGTTTTCTCATCCCCAAAAAACTATCAATACCAAATTTCGTGCAGATTCTGCTATTATTCAGATTCATATTTAACAAAAGTAAAAAACATAATAACTTTGACACTCTGTATTTCGAAAACTATCAACTTTTGTCTTAAGGTAAGTTAGGGTAGATCGTCGTAATTTAGCCTCAGGAATGTGTACTATCGTTTTGTACGGACCTTTTAGAGACACCTTGTATATTGATTGAACTCCTTGAACATATCTTCAACAAGATACGATGATAACTCCTCTAATTCTATTAATACTAAGCTATTAGTATGTGTGGGGATTACATTATTTGTAAATGATTGATTGATATTCAGATGTGTGTCGATATCTATTTCAAGTCCGTTTTGCGTTGACTCATGTGGATCATCACCTGCATTCATTTAATACGTTTTTAGATTGTGCGCCCCTGGGTGAAGCTGTACGCCTCTCAAGTTCGACATTTTTCCATAGTTTGTGATTATCGAATAAAAAATGTGATTATGCAAAATGCTCATTTGCACTACCAAGTGAAAGCACTTTCAATTTCTTCAGTATAATTCGATTATTATCGACGATAGCACGAGTTGGTTTATAAACTCTAGTATTTAAATGTGGCTCATAGAAGCACTCGTGGGGGGGGGGGGGGTTGCGAGCAACTTTGATTTTTGTTTCAAACAAAAGCAAAGAGCGAAAGCTTTCATTGTTCAATGAATAATTCCATTGTTTTTAACTAAAGAAACTCATATGAAAAATAAGTCAATTAATTTTAAAATACCAACAGATGCGTTATTTCTGTAGGAAATGAATCATGCAGGTATGTATAAAATAAACAATGCATATATAAACACATACAGGTATTTCTGGTGTAGCCACCAACCTTGATATTACCTTTGTATAATTTATGAATAAAGATAAGTAGTAAACACGACGGAGGTAGAATTATAAAGAGATTCAATATTATTATTATTTAATTTGAGCTAATTTTAAGAACGGGATAAACAAATTTCTATGAGCTACAATTATAAATTTTAATAAATTCATATAAATTTCAGTGTTTACTATAGTGACAGCTATAGTCTATTTTTTTGCTTTATGATTCAGAGCAGGCTTTGCATTTATATTATTTTAGCAGTGTACAACAGTTTAGTTACAAAATATAACTAATGTCAAAATCCAGGTCACCGGGATTGTCAAGTTGACACTTCAGCAAATCTTAATAAAATGCCACGAAAAAGCAGCATTAGGTAATAGTAAAACCAAAGAGGCTATAAAATGCCGTTCTACTAATTTTCGATGTAAGTATTAAGAATTAAACAGATATAACTTTTCTAACAATTTCTTATAATGCTAGATTTCGAATGCAACACAGAAATCGAAACGAAGCAAAATCACAACTCCAGCAATAACCGAATGATAATATGAATAAAGAAAAGGAATTTCTAACTTGGGAGGAACAGAGTTTCAGGGAAGATATTAAGAAAAAAATTTGGAATTTTTTACTCTTAAAGGAAATATTTACAATTTCGAAATTATAGTGAAAAATGTATATTCATGTTTTTGGATGAAACTTTACCAGGATGTGACTTACTGTTGGACTCGGACAATAATGACAGGGACTATCATAAGTGTATCAATAGTGACATTTTTAGGCAATGTTGAAAAACAGTTAATCCCAGCTTTGGCCAAATTGAATGGAAAATGTGTGTTAATTATAGATAATGCACCATATAATTCGGTTCTTATCGATAAATCACCCAATTTCTCGTCCAATAAACTACAAATACAGGAATGGTTAATTAAAAGTGACGTACAACTTGGTGACAAAATAATAAAGCGACGATTATGGGAGTTTAATTTTACTTTATATTGACCAAAAGCAATACTTAATTGACAAAAACGACATGTACATGAAGTTCTTAGATTACCTCCATACCACTGTCAATACAATCCAATTGAATTGGCATGGAGTTTATGTAAGAACTATTATAATAAGGACATAAATTCTCAGCCTCCCTCAAAAGACATGATTGCTAATTTATGGCTTAAATCTCTATCACTGTGTACAGCAAACATATGGAAAAAAACGTTGAGCACTGTGAACTACTAATATAAAGTGACTGGGCAAAGCACATTGTTAAATTGGTGTGGATGATATACCTCCTGTTATTATTAGGTTGGAAGAATCTGATACAGAATCGGAAGACGAGTTGTATTCCTCTTCTTAATCAGATTCTGGATGATTATCCTGAAGTCTATCCATCTAAATTCTGGTAAATTATATCTCTGAAAATGGTTCTACCAGAGTATTTTGTATTATCTCTTTATTTTGAAATGCCTGTTATATGTGTAGCATAAATAATAACTTATACAACACAGTTCTACAAACAAAAATCATCAGCAAATTATTAATAATATATTTATTTTTACATTAGTACATAAAAGATAGATGTCTAGAAATTTTATGAAGCTTAAATAAACGTACTTAAAATAAAGCAATACCTTATTTAATGTCAATGGTTCAGTAATTTTAGCTCTTATTAAGTATAATAGAGCTTACAAGTTAACACATTGACAGTTCTAATGGTTTTTGACATAACTAGTGTTTTTTCCTTTGCCACTAACTACCTACACTGTTACAAAAATGCAAATGCAAAGCCTGCTCTGAATCATAAAGCAAAAAAACAGACTATATTTATCTTACTAGTAAACAAAAGAGCATTTCAGAAACCAGAAAGCTTGATAAATTTCCCTTCATAACGAACAGTTCAATAATTTGAAGACACACATTTTAAAATAAGCAACACTCAGTGTACCTAAGATTTATTGCAATTATTGATTTGTATACTAGTTTTTTATAGATATGGTAAATAATAACTACCGGACGTCGTAATTACGAGTATATAGTGTGGTTCAAATATTATTATTCCAGATAATCCGTGCACACTTAGCAACTAAATTCATAACAACTTTTATGATTTACAGTGAATAAAAAAAAATCAGCTGAACAACAAAGTACATTCATTTATCAAATCACAGCTAGTATGTATGAAATACTTCGGCACACTAAAGATATGGAACGGCTTTTGCTATGCATTCTTTGGGGCGTCCGCCTTTTTAAAGAATCGTTCAATCTTCATAATCTGTTGAACAGTGTGCCCAATGTGGTATGACCATTATCATATTATGCCATACGTATGATTGCGCCATATGTGCTACGACTTCGGCTAAATACATAAAATTCGCAAAGGAGAAGGAAATCCAGCCAACTTTTCAGTTCTTTCCATTAATAGATAGGTTATGTCGTTTGCATCCAACCGGCGCGGCTTCACATTACAGCAAAACCATTATAGCTTTGCGGGCAGCAAAAAAACAGAACTAATATTAGAATCTAGTAATTTCTAAGCTTCATATTGGTAACAACTGTTGACATTTATCAAACTGATATTAAATTGTTAACCTGATTTAGAAAAAATGACTAAAAACTGTTAAATTTAAAAAATTATGCTGTAATACAGTTTTCGCATAATAAAGTGGCAAAACGGTTGTAGTAACAGCGAATTATTTGATATGCGATGCAAATAATCAAAAACTTACACTACATATTGCAGTATGAAAACAAGTTTTACTAATTCCTGCAATCGCTGCTACTGATTTATTGACAGTTATAACATAACCAAACTTTATATATATGACATTTATTTCACTTCATGTATTACCCAATTAGTGGACTCTATTATGATCACGATGCCTTCAATGGCCTACCTCGACCACAAAGCTAAATTGTTCCGCTGTACTTGACTTTTCTCAATTTTCCGAATTCACTTTAAAACCAAAGCTGTTGTTATCTTCATAAAAGTTATATAGTTTTCATGAGACATTTCATATAATTTTGGGTTAGTCGCGATTGATTGACGGTTTACGACAAAAATTTAAATTTGTAAAAATGGTTGAGGTCGAAAGCAATACTTCAGCAGTTGGTGCAGAAGTAAAAACAATTGCAAAATGTCTATTACATACATACATTCTGGAAATTAAAAGGTCACGCTAGAAAATACACAGGCTCCCTAATTAAAAAAGATAATATCATTTCATCTGATTTCGACGAACGAAATTGTTTTTTTATTGTAATCAGGCGACTGAGTCACTTGAACATACGAAAAATACAAAAGCAATTACTAGAACCAAAACGGTTTAGAAACTGAAATGTTCATGTACCAGATTTCCGAAAAATGATTAAAATAATTGAGCATCGAATTCTCATGTTGTCCAGGAAATTTATTTATTTTTTTGAAACGTATTTATTCAAAAATTTACTAAATAAATTCTGCTCTCTGTAAATTTTTAGTCTGGATTTTTTTTAAATATTAAAATTACTGAGAAGATTATTGTAAAATTTTGTGGTGATCACATGGTGACGTGCATTAAAATAAGATCAAAATATTGTATTCAAGATTTTTTTAGATCTAGATATCTTTCGAACCGACCATGAATGAAATCATATGCATACGTGTGAAAGTGTGAAAATAATATACTGCAAATTAAAGGTGTATTTATAAGTATATCTATCATAATAATATTTTAAAGACTTCTAAAACACAGCAAAATATCAATTATTATGATTTCAAAGAAGCAAGTGATCATCAAATAGAAATTCTTAGCTTATAGAATTATTCTATTAAAACACACTATTTATATGCAAATAATATTCATTATGAAATCAGAAACTGAACTTGAACTGAGCTTGAAGATGTTAATAGTTTTAAATTAACGCTTTAAACTTCTCAACTTTTTGCAAAATTTATTTATTTAGATTGTAATAATATGTTCTTTGTTTGCCAAAGGAACATTATATAATTAACTTGTAAAAAGGTAAAAGTGCATAAAACTATTAAGAGCAATTTTAGACTTGAATGGGGCTAAATATTCCAATTGCTATTAGATACAAGAACCGCAGTAATTGAAAGAAATTACTTCACGGCTTTAATTAAAAAATTGGGGGCGAATAGTATTGAAACCTACCTTGCATCAACTGGACAAATTTTCCGATTTTTCCATTTGAGAATCCATGGCGTAATTTTTAATTTAGAGGAGGAGCCATTCAAATTTTCCCAGAGCTTCTTGTTATTCCGAAGTTTTGGTATATATCCTTTCGTTATTACATTTTTTCTGTAAGGGTAAATTAAACTGTAGTGATAATCCTGCGTGCATTTAGTTCAAAAGTTAAGTACAAACGTTTTAATTTATTTCATTTCAGTGATTAATAGCTGAATTACATTTCTATTTTTTGTTAAAAATAAATGAAGATTAATATTATAGGCTTGCGTAGTTTTGCAATAAATAACTACTACTTACAAATGCTCACTTAATAAATTACCCATCTATCCGCATAATTAGGGAATTGTATTACTTAATATCCGCTATTACGTTAAAGTTCGATCTTGACATGCATTATGAAATATGAATAAATAGTGAAATCAGAAAAAGGGCAAAAATATCAATTTAAACAAATGCTTACCCCTTGGTGTCTCTTCCTTTGTCTAAAATGCGAACATTGGTTAACAAAGAGTAAGTCTCATCAAGAATATCTTCAGAATCACGATACTGCTGGCACTTTTTTATATTACTGGCATTTATAATTCCAAATGAACGCCTTGGTTTTCGAAATGCTTTATTTTTAGACCTCTGGAAGTTACAATTATTGCACTCCGATTGTTGCACGCGCACAACTTCAATCGCCCGCATTAACGTCCCTGCTTCTTGATGCATTTTTATGTTCTTTGTGAGGCAAATCTCTTACATTTTTTTCCGACACGCAATTTGTGTACAATAACGGCAATCAAAGCCATCGGTAATCGAAAAATCCGCGTCGAATTACGTATGGAGAAGCCAGCGATTGTTGCAGTATTTTACGAAGGTTTTAGGGTCACTTACACTACAATTGAACATAATACCAGAAATAATGAGATTAGGTGGGGGATTTCCGGCAACATCGTTGGCTATACGAATCGGTGGTTCTTTACAATTTGTAGAATCCTAATGTACGTGATTACAACTGTAAAAATGGCATCCCAGATTTAGACTATGCTGAATTATGAGTCATCAGTTAACGTGATTGTCTTTCTTTATTATAATACAACTGATTTTAAGTCAAAATTATGCAATATGTAAATAATTTAAATTATGTGAAAAATTGTAGTTGTTTCTAAACAAATAAATATTTTTTAACTATGCAGGAACAATCTAATTTCATTTAAAAATCTAAAATCTATATACAGTGTGGTCCATTAAGTGTGCAACAAATGGGACATTTTTTTATTAGTTGTAAAACCGAAATTTAAATACCGCCAAAAGTTAGTGCATGTTCGATAACCATATCAGATGCCCTTAGAATGGCTTCAAGTCAAACAATATACAGGGCAGGACAAAAAATATGTAATTCGTTCAAGAATAAAGTAACCTTATTTCAAAAAATATGGCAAAATTTTATTGAGAAAAGTTGTTTAGAATCAAAAGTTATGCTCAAATACAAAGTCACGGCCTCCTATTCGATTTTTGATTCTTTTTTTGTAAAATTTTGTATTATCCCCGTATGATACATATTTTTATTATTCTGATTTTATTAAGAGTTTTTCATATGTAAATTATTATTAGTAAAGCATTTGCCTTGTTAAAAAGAATATTTGCGAAATTCTAAAGTTCTGTTAAATATCGTTGCAACAAACATGAAGTGGACGCTTACCTAAAAAAATATAATTCCAAGTAAATTTTACAAATACGCTTCAAGTTGCTAAAAGTTATTTAAAAGAGATGTGGTTGTGGCTACTTTAAATACATATAAAATCAGAATAATAAAAATATGTATAATACGGGGGTAATTCAAAATTTTCCAAAAAAGAATCAAAATTCGAATAGGAGGCCGTGACTTTGTATTTGAGCATAACTTTTAATTCTAAACAACCTTTCTCAATAAAATTTTGCTATATTTTTTTAAATAAGGTAACTTTGTTCTTGAACGAATTTCATATTTTTTGTCCTGCCCTGTATATTGTTTGACTTGAAGCCATTCTAAGCGCATCTGATATGGTTATCGCACATGCACTAACTTTTGGCAATATTTAAATTTCGATTGTACAACTAATAAAAAAGTTTCCCATTTGTTGCACCCTTAATGGACCACACTGTAGATCACTTTATGTGTTAATTAAACCCATTAAAAACAGTTCATCTATAATATATACTAGTAGCCTCTTGTTGAGAATGAAAGAGCTTATTCCGTTTTGTATTTACCTATTTGAGTTACTAAAAATATAAAGTAAGAAACTTTTCAAAATTCTGAATAAAGAATTTCGGTTTTTTAATCGCATTTTGTATTTCATACATACAGCTTGGCGCTCAGAATAGGCTTTGAAAAGCGCTGTAATCATATTTGATTTCACTGATTTGGTGATATGAGTATAGACTAAATGGCAAACATACAAAATTTGTTTTTTATTAGAGAATTTCAGCAAACCGCTCATTTGAAATTAATGAATTAATATAGATAAAATCTAAAAACTTGATTTCAGATTGGTTACTGGTACAATGTTGCTAAGCAAAAATAGCTATTTAAGTCACAAGGAATGTAAGGACCTATTAACATTTGAGGTAGGCAAGTACAAGCCAAGACGAAGTTTGGGCTTGTTGCTTGCCGAAAATGTTAATAGGCGATACATTCAGAGTTATCTTTTTATATTTTTCCCGCTGCTTATCAAAATTTTCCTAGATTTTTGAAAAAATCGTTTGGTTTGTCACGTGTCACCAGGATTAATTTTCGTGAGTCGTGTTACCTGTGAGTGTCACATGTCACATAAACACTTGCAATTTAGAAACAAAACGTCTAAATCTGCATCTTGCTTTGGTAATTTTATTATCCTAGGAATTTAATAATAGTATTAAGTTACATTGTCAAGAAAAAGCAGCAAACAAATATAATCACCGACTTACACGTTTTGTTACTAAGGCTGTATCACTGACTTACATGATCAGCAGCGGGAAAAGGGTCTTTAACTTTGACAGTATTAATAATAATAATAATAATGGACTTTTATTTTCAGTCTAGACATAAACAAATAATAATAATAATGACAATAAAAATACTTACATATTACATCAGTTAAAAAAAATATTATTGAGCAAAAAGAGCTCTCTTAAATTAATGGAGTTTCGTTCAAAAGTTAAAGATAAGGTAATAAGCGGCCAAAGCCGAGAAATTATAAATAACGTTCTGAACTTCATGAAAGAAGAGTTTAAAATTGGAAGACCTCTTTTAGACTTGAATAAAATTCTACAGCGTGTGGCCAAAGCAACTGATGTAAGTGTACGCACTATACAAAGAATTACTCAAAAAGCAACAGCGACCAAGAATGGGAAATGCAGTAAATTTTCAACTCCAAATAAAAAAAAGAACAATATTAAACACTAAACCCCTCTTGGATGATTCCGATAAAGAGGTATTGCGAAGAACAACAAATAATTTTTATATTGACGAGAAGAGGGTGCCCACTATTAGGAATATTCATGCAAGATTTGTAGAAAAAACGGGTTATTCTGGATCGAGGGAATCTATGAGAAAATCAGTTCACCAAATAGGGTTTCGTTGGCATAAAATCAAATCCAACAGGAAAATTCTAATGGAACGACATAATATTCGACAACTTCGCTTACATTTTCTACGCAAGATAAAAATGTACCGTGAAGAACAACGCCCTTAATATACACTGTGTCCACATTTCAATGCTCACCATTGGTATCTCGGTTATTAGAAGACATAGAGCAACGGTTAAATGGGGAATGTTTTGCAGAATTCAATACTCGCGACCAATCTCATTTCAAATTAACCCTAACTTTTTAAAATTTTGAGATAATTTGAAAAAACAAAATTCGCCGATTTCAATGTTCCTCAATAACTCGATAACACCTAATGTGACCACTTCGAAAGTGTTACAATGTTCAGACGCTTTTTTAAGACAATTTTTTTATATAAGCAGAAACCCCCGATTGTCATTTGTTTTAAAGTTATTAGTACTATCTTTTGTTTTTCATATGGCAGCCATATTGGTTAGTTGGATAGTCTTTAAAAAGAGCTTTTCAACGATGTATAACATACCTGAAAAATTTTTATTTGTAGGGGAGATATTAACAAAAACATAAATTAATCTGTAATATAAAATTAGTAAGCTATGAAATTAAACACCAATGCGAAATGAAAGTGAAAAGGTATGCTAAGTAATGCTGTAAAATAACGAACTAAAAGTTCAGATTTACTTAAAGAAACTGTTCAATATGACGACCATTCTGTTCCACACGCTTTTGACATCTTATTCTAGCAGAGTTACAAACTCTACGGAGTGTGTTTGCGTTTAATGATCTTAGCCAGCACTCTTTTTACTAAAATTTCCCGAGTTGTTGGCCGTTCAAAATTAAACACTTCGTTTTTAGTGGTACCCCATAAATAAAAGTCGGATGATCTCGCAGGTTATTTCACTGGTCCATTATTTGTAAGCACTCTCTCATTAAAGTTGTCTCTCAAAAAATGTTGCACGTCAAGAGTGTTATGGGCCGGGCAACCGTCCTGCTAGAACCAGATGTTTTGCATGTTGGTAGAATTAATAATTTGTGCCAAAGCAGGCATTATCGCGGTTGTTAGTAGCTTCAAATATCTGTTACAAGTTAAATCATAATCAAAGATGAAAGGGCCTATTAAGTGATTACTATCTAAAACGAAAATAAACTCAAAAACAAATAAAAATGTAAGCAACATTTCATACCAATTAAACCGCACCAGAGATTAAAACCAAATCGAACTTGAAATCTTCTCTGATTTACCGAATGTGGATTTTCAGTAGATCAATGATGATAGTTATGTCTATTGAACACTTCACGATTGGTAAATCGTATTTCATTTGTCCAAAGTATTTTCCAAGGAAAATTAACATTATCTTCACATTTTTGTAGGTACCACCTGCTAAACTGTAATCTTCATTATCATTTAAACCTTGTACAATGTTGGTTTGTAAGGGTGGTATTTGTTTTTCTTCAAAGTTTTGTAAACAGTGGATTTTGGAATTCCAGTTTCTCGAGCCACTCGGCGAAATTATGTGCTTGGATTGTTCGTAACATTTTGCAAAATAGTATTATTTCGACCTATATCAGCATTGTTAACTTGTTAGTTAGCTCTTTTTTGTTCGAAGCCTCCAAAGTTCAGTTAATTGCTAATTATCCTTCTAAAAATTGTCCTGTGTGGTTGCTGTCTTTCCGGTATCGTTTCGTTATTTTACAGCATTACCTAGCATACCTTTTCGTTTTGATTTCTCATAGGTGTTTAATTTCATAGCCTACTAATTTCATATTAGAGATTAATTTATGTTTTTGTTAATATCTCCACTACAAACAAAAATTTTTCAGGTAAGTTATACATCGTTGAAAAGCTCTTTTTAGAGACTATCTAATTAACCAAAAATCCAATATGGCTGCTATATGAAAAACAAAAGATAGCACTAATAACTTGAAAACAAATGACAATCGGGGGTTACTGTTTACAAAAAAAAATTGTCTTAAAAAGTGTCTGAACATTGTAACACTTTGGAAGGGAACATTGAAATCGGCAAATTTTGTTTTTTTTATTATTATTATTATTATTTAACAACTAATAAGAGCAAAAGCCAAAAACTCGTGATGCTCAAAATTACATGAGAAAACTTAATTACTATGGATAAATACTAAATTAATATATTTTACATAACGTGCACACGAAAGAAGCTAATACATATAAGAAAACAAATTTACAGATTTACTACATGTACAGCACTGTCCAAACGGTTTTTAAAATTATTAATTGATATAGCCGATACAACTGAATTATGCAAGGAATTCCACTGCGCAAATACTCGAATTGTTAGGAGAAATTCTCTGACACACCGATGAAATTTTTCACGTTGTAATTTATATACGTGGCCACGATGTTCAAATCATAAAAGCTTGGTAAAATATGAGACAAATCACCCACTACGTTAAAATGAGATCACCACGTTTACGTCGATCTTCAAAGGTCGTTAGATTTAAGGCGTTCAGTCGTTCTTCATAAGAAAGTCTCTTTAGCTGTGGTGACAGGCGAGTGGCTCGATGTTGAACTGATTCAAGAAGTTGGATATCTCTTCGTAGCCACGGAGACCACACTGATATACTAAATTCAAGATGTGGACAAACATAAGTAGTGTAAAGTTTGAGTAGTATTTGCCTTTTTAACCGCACTTAAAACTTGAGGAGACCAAGATAAGTCACTTGCAATTATTACACCTAAGTCACTTTGTTGGTCCACTGCTACTAGGTCTTCATCAATAACTTTATAGGAATATTTAGGGTTGTTATATCCAATATGTAGAACGCTACTCTCGGAGGTGTTGATAGGTAACAAACAGATGTCACACCATTGTTGTATTCTTGAGAGGTCCTCCTTTATAGTATCGTAATGGAGAAGCCGGTTGTTAAACAGTTTTAGATCGTCCGCATAAAAGAGGCAGTTCGATTTAATAAGTTTACGAAGATCCGAGATAAATATAATAAATAAAATAGGGCCCAATACGGATCCTTGTGGAACCCCGCTTATAAATCTTCGCAATTGGAGAATGACTCTCCCGCTCTGCCACGAAAAGATCTATGTTGCAGGAACGCACTAATCCATTTTAGGAGTTTTCCTCGAATACCAACATGTTCCATTTTGTGCAAAAGGTACTGTATGTGCACTTTATCAAAAGCACGGCAGAAATCAATATAGATAACATCCAAAGGCACCCCTAGATCTAACGCACGACTCCACAAATTTGTGGCCGTTAGTAAATTAGTGGTGACGGAACGTCCTGGTAAAAATCCGTGCTGTTCAGGTGTAACGATGTTATGCTTTAGAAGAAATGGTAGTAATTCAGCGACTATGAGTTTTTTCATTACTTTGCATAAGGTAGAGGTAAGGCTAATCGGTCGATAATTATTAACACTCAACTTATCCCCTTTTTTAAAGATCGGTGTGATTACCGCACTTTTCCAGACGTCTGGAATATCGTCTACTTCAAGAGATCGTTTAAGGATTGGTACAAGATAAGGAGATATTCCTTTTGCCGTTCGTTTTAAGACAATGGAATGAAGACCATCAGGGCCTGGGGCACAATTTTCCGGTAGATTTTTCAGGATTTTGAGAACTCGATCTTCGCATATGTTTATGGTAGTTAAGCTATCACCAACACGAGTAGCAGGATCCATATATGGGAGAGCTTGGTTAGTTGAAGTTGTAAATGTGGATGCAAAGTAACGTGCAAACAGGTTGCTGGTCTCTTCATTGTTGCTGCATAACGTTACATCAGGTTTTCTTAGTAGTGGTATGCTTACTTTGGATTTCAACTGTAACTATAGAACGGTTTCTCACCAGCGTTAATTAGCTGCGCTTCAAAATTCGACCTAGCTGTTCGTAACTCAGTTGTCAAAGATCTTGAGTATACTCTAAAAACCTCAAGATCATCATCAGATTTTGAACGAGAGTATCTCTGTCAGAACGAGTTCTTAATTTTCACTTTATCTACAAGGGCGTTGATTATCCAAGGTTGCTTGGGGTTACTATGAGTATTTCGTAGGGAGAGTGTATGGTTACAGCATTCTGAACAGCATTACAGAAAAAGGTTCATGAAAATTCAACATTAAGATTATGGGCATTTAATATAGACCAGTCTTTCTTGATGAGCTCATCATTTATTGCGTCAAAACTAATTCTACTGTAGAAATTATGCTAAAATGGTCAAAGGATCCTACTGGAGAAAAGTAATGTATTACAGAAAAAAGGTTAGGATCAGATCAAGAAGTGAAGGATTTTGACTTATTCTTATGCGACTTGGACAATGACCAATTGCTCCAGACTTGCGTCAATCAAAAATTCGCAGAATGTGGCAGATGAGTCGTTACATGCCGGAATGTTACTCAGAGGCCATTTGATATTGGGAAAATTGAAATCACCAATTAGAATAAAGTGTTCGTTTTTAGATTCGGCTCTCAAAAATTGAATCGACAAATCATCTTCTTTAGAGGTTGAAGAGGGTGGCCGGTACACAGCCAGTACGTTCAAAGACACATTATTTAGAGATAATTTGACGCGAAGTGCTCCAATTTGCGTAGTAACAAACGTTACTGTATTTATTTTAGTAGCAGGAAACTCTGAAGAGCGCAAAAAAATAAAAACGCCTGCCTCTACCACGTTTACTTGTTCGATCCAAACGATATATATCATATCCAGTGAAGCTATAAAGTGAGTTAGGTATATGTGAAGTAAGGCAATTATCTCAAAATGTTAAAAAGGGTGAATTTGAAATGAGATTTGTCGCGAGTATTGAATTCTGCAAAACATTCCCCATTTAAACGTTGCTCTATGTCTTCTAATAACCGAGATACCAATGGTGAGCATCGAAATGTGGACACAGTGTATATGGACATGTCTCATGCACATGAAAAAGCCTGGTCGGATGATTGAAATCAAGGTTTAAGAAAACCCGTGTCAAAAGGACAAAGACACAATTGTCCAAGCTGGTGGAAAAAATGGTTTTGGTACCTGGAGCAGATTTAATTTTTAAATCAAGTTCTGTCACTGGGGGTTACCACAGTGAAATGAACTTTAATAATTACAAAAAATGGCTCGTTGAAAAGATAATCCCTAATTTACCTCCTCGCAGCATGTTAGTAATTCATAATGCGCCGTATCATAATGTTCAGGCAAAAAAATGCCCTACATCGACATCTAGAAAGAATGATATGAAGGATTGGTTACGTAGAAGAGGTGTACTTTTTACAGAAGACATGTTCAAACCGGACTTAATAAGTTACATAAACAGCAATTCAAGACATATGAAATCGATTACTGATTACACCAAAAAGGGCATAATGTGTTACGATTATTTCCATACTACCCGGATCTGAATCCAATCAAGTTAGTTTGGGCGTCATTAAAATAATATGTAGCGCAGACGAATGTTCACTTTAGTTTTAAGGAGGTTGAAAATACTGCAAATACTTTTTTAATACCTTTTCACCCGACGAATGGAATTTGGGCTGTGAACACGTAACAAAAGCTGAAAATGATTTCATGCCAAGAGAACCTGCTTTGAACTTAATCGTTGATCAATTAATCGTCAACTTAGGCAGTAATGAGAGTGACTCTGATGAATTTAATTATGGTAATAGTAGCAGTAGTTCTGACGATAATATTTCTAATCTTCCCATCTCTTCCTTCGTAGTTTCTCATTGTCTGCCCAATTCTTCTATATTCTGTAGCCAGTTTTTCCTAGGTCTTCCTTTTCTTCTCTTCCCAATCCTGCCTGTTTCCATAATTTTCTTCACTAGTCTGTCTTGGTCCATCCGCAGTATGTGACCGTACCAGTTCAGTTGTTTCTTTTCTATCTTCTTTGTACCCGGTTCTTGTTCAATCATTTGTCTTATATGTTCGTTTCTCTCTCTATCCAGCTTAGTTTTTCCAGTTATTTTCGTAAATTACTTCATATCTGCGGCAATTATTTTCTTCTCGTGATAACCCATGTTTCGAATGCGTATGTCAGTGTGGGTAGTAGTATCGTATTATAGACCCGTAACATAGTTTTCATGTCTATTTCTCGTTTTCCGAAGATAGTTTTATTTAATGCATAGTAGATCTTTCCGCTCTTGTTTGTTCTTTTGGCTATCTCTAGGTCCATCTTTCCATCTTCTGATATTACACTGCCTAGGTATTCGTATGTCGTTACTATCTCTACATTTTTCCTTTGATTTCTATTCTTCTTTCTTCTTCTCGTGGTTTATTGTTGATTATCGTCGTTTTATATTTGTCCGTCTTACCCTCCATTTCCAATTTTTCTATTTCTTCAGTCCATATTCTCGTTAGTTCTCTCATTTTTCTGTGGGCATCTGATATTAGGACTATATCGTCCGCATAAATGAGGCAATCGACTCTTATTGGCAGTAGTCTGTGATATCCTACCACAGTCTGATGTTGTGCTGTTTTCAGTCGGGTGTTTTTTAACAGTTTATCCATTACTACTATGAATAATAGCGGACTGAGGCTGTCTCCTTGCTTTATTCCTAATTCCATTTTAAAGGTTGTTGACTCCTTTCCATTTATCTTGACCACTCCCTTTACATCCTTAAAAATGCTTTTTATTACCCGTATCAGTTTTACTTGTACTTTTAACTGTTCGGGGCACCTCCATATTATTTCCTCTGAATCGCATCGAAAGCCACTTTTATGTCTATAAAAGTTACAAACAATTCTTTTCCCTTTTCTTCTTTTTTTTCTATCAGATTTCTTAGTATTTGAATATTGTCGTTTGTTTGTCTTCCCGTCCTGTAAGCCGCTTGTTCGTCTGCCAGTTTGGTATCGATTCTTTTCCTTAATTTCCTTTCTATTATTTTTGTGTATAGTTTAAAACAGGTGGAGGATAGACATATGGCCCTGGCGTATATGTTAAAACATTATTATTCTGACGAGTTATACTGCAGCTGCCGCGAAATCGAACATTTGTTAGTGTTAAAGACAATTATTGTTAATTATTCGTTGTTTGTTGCTCGTTAATTTTAATAAGTTTCGGTAAATCAATAAGACAAATAAGCCACAAGTGTGTTGTATATTAAAAACCGTTACATTATGAAACTTGATAATAACATGTAAGTTTAACACATTGTACCAAGATAAAAAAAATATCTGAGCATGCCTTGATATGTGTTATACGTTTGGCAGTACTGAAGTGTATTGTCAGTCTATGTCAAATTCGAGATTAAAAAGTTAGGTTTTGTTTGTTGTTTGACACAGACTGACGTAAAACTTAACCTGCAAATCTCGAATTTGACATAGACTGACAATACATTTCTGTACTGCCAAACGTATAACACATATCAAGGCCTGCTCAGAATATTTTTTTTTATCTCGGTATTAGGTCTTCACGACTAATCTTTGTCCTTTTAAGAAGAAGCCTATAATTAATCCTGTGTGAGACTACAAATTTATGTTCTTCTTTATAACATAACCAAATTCTGTGCAGTATATTACCTCCCGTTTGTTAAATCTGAAGTACGCCTCTGATTTATTGTGTCATTTAGCTTAAATAAGGTTAACGATTGAATGTCAATATGATAGTTGTCAAAAATGTTACCAACACGAAACTTGAAAAACTAGATTCTAACATTAGTTTCGATTTTCACCAGACGCCAAGCTACCTTTGCCAAGCTGTAATACTAAAAATATTTAAATACACTAGAGACCTGCGATTTATTAATTTCGGGAAGGTCGGTATGCATTGGTGACTACATTTATAGCAGTATCTTAAAAGGAATAATTTGGGTTTTAGTATGATTTGCAGAACATAAAATTAAAGTGCATTTAAGATTTTAACTCAATAATTAGTTTGAAGGATATTTTGAATGTACTATGCACCTCACCGGATTAAGGAAAGTTGCCACTCGAAGCAGCGCAATTTTTTGCACATTCAACTTTTTTAATAAGTACAGAAATTTGGTGACTTACGGAATGAAAAAATCTGTAAAAGGCTTTACTCAGAATTTCCCTCGCAAGTGGACGTTGTGATACTAAATAATTTTAAAAAGTAAAGGAAAATAGGAGTAAAATATCTTCAAGCTCGTAATAATACTGAAACAAAAAGAAACACTTGGTAACTCAAATTAAACCAATTTCAAATAAAAAAACAATACCGGCAATGGGATTCGAACTACAGCTCCAGCGAACGCTAATTTAAATCCGGCCGTCTGATCTATGGGCCCATCACGGACTTCTCCCGGCTTTGCGATACGCTGCTGTATTTAACAGAACGGACTTATTGTTGAAACTTTTTGACCCCTTTACAACATTATCCTGCATCGGTTGGGTCCAATTTTCATCAGGTGTAAAGCCTGACCTATGTGCAAATTATTACTTTTATCTATTCCCCAGTTAAAGCAAAAATTAGCAAAAATGAATTTTGAAGGTGGTCACCCTGTATATATTTGTCCGAAATTTTCTCGGTTTCATGCCAGGTAAATATTGTAATGATATGAATACAGGGGTATAAAACTAAATTTAAAAATAGGGTTAAGGAATTACAGTAGTTGGATATTATAGGGATCAATTTGAATATGAATTGGGTATTTGAATAATTGGTATGTAATTAGAAAAGAAAATAGAATTTATAACTGAATAATATGAGACTTATTGAGAAACCGAAGGATTCGAATTTAATGTAATATCTAAATATGAAATTGGAATATAATGACAAATAATAGAGATAGATTGCTGCACATGGTGGGTAGAAATCAAAATAAAGCTTATATAGTGTGTTGGAAGGAGAAACATGATTAGTTAAGGACTTTGTTTTGATTATTAAGATAACAAATTTGAATGAAAAGCTGTAATTAATTTGTGTAACTGGAAATTATGAAATAAACCCTATTTTAAAAAGTAAAATGTTTGGAAAATAAAAAGGGTTACAATTAAGGCAAAATTTGAGTGGTGGAATAAAAATGAAATTTTAAAATAAGAAGATGATTATACCAAAATGAAGGAAGACAGAGAAAACGGCGAGAAGACTAAATCAGTGCTAAGAAGAAATTAAATAGAAAGAAATATTGAATTAAGTTTATTGAGGAATTATATTTGACACTGCACATAAATTGAGTTGGATTACAGCGAGCTGTTGGCACGGAAGGAGAGTTTCGAGGAGATCGTTGGCAGAGGGAACATGTTTGAAGGATTTGGCAATTGAGGTCTGGTGTCTTGTCCTTGTGCGGGGTCCTTGATGCTGGTCGGTGGAATACTTTGGGAGAGTGGCTTTGTATACGGTGTTGGAGATAAATGACAACAACTAGGGTCTGTTTATGGATCCAAACAAACCCTAGTAGTTGTCACTTATCAATATCAGAAGGGCAATATTCAATCAGCGGCAACACAAACAATCTAAATCAATCCGCTCAAGGCAGCATTGATAGCCCAAGAAAAGCCCTTTTCAACGACTCTAGGTTTGACAAAATCCGTTCAGCCATTTTGAAGTTATTGACATTTATTTCCGAAAATGTTCGGACACCCCCCACCACTTTCCCTTAAGAGATAGAGCAAAACGCACTTAACGAAAAAGAATCGAATTTATCTCAGATTTAAAACGGTTCCATTTTAGCTATCTGTAATATAAGAATATTCATCAAAAAACGAGATTTAAAATTCAAGAATTTGATTACGCCCCTTGGTGGTCATTCTAGAAACTTAAAAATAATTTCCAGCATTTTCTCTTGGCCGCTTTAGTCATAATTTTTTTTACCTCAAGTCTTTACGACAACTACTTTTCGAGATAGGGCAGAGTGCCCTTCTTAATTGACCACCGGTATATAAAATCCGCATGCAAAATATTGTCTTCCTCTAACAAAAACTTTTTGACGTATGCTGTTAACAAACAGACGGAATTGAGAAAAAATGTTTTTTTCGAAAACTGTCATCAAATGTTGACATTTTCGTTAAATTCTCAGTAAGCAAAGTGATTCTTTTTTGTCACTTAACAGCGAAATACTTTTTTCTTTAGCCGTGATTTTAAACTGTTTCCAAGGGTCATATGCAGCGTGCTTTATGTTGTCTATAAAACACGCCATTCCATTTAAAGCACGGAGTATTTTAAGAGTTGATAAAACATTATTTGTGAAGATTAAAAGTACAGTTATTATAGTGGACCGATTTGTATGCGGATTCCCGAGGGCCCGATTGGAGAGGAGCCGAGTCCCGATGGCCCCCTTGGAGGGGGGCGGAGCCCCGGGACCCCCTTGGAGGGGGGCGGAGCCCCGGGACCCCCTTGGGGAAGAGCGGAGCCCCAAGGGCCCCCTTGGGGAGATGCGGAGTTCCGAGGGCCCCCTTGAAGAGGGGCGGAGCCCCGAGGGCACCCTTGGAGAAGGGTAGAGCCCCGAGGGCCCCCTTGGATAGGGGCCGAGTCCTGAAGGCCCCCTTGGAGAGGGGCCGAGCTCCGAGGGCCCCCTTGGAGAGGAGCGGAGCCCCGAAAGCCCCCTTGGGGAGGGGTGGAGCCCCGAGGGCCGCTTTGGAGAGGGGCGAAGCCTCGAGGGCATTTGGCTAACAAACTCCTCGGCTGTAGAAAAAATATTGAAGCCAACTCGTGTTTTACAGTTTAAAAATCTCGGTCGATCATAAAATTCTCGCTTCGCTCAAATTTTAACATGATCGACCTCGATTTTTAAATCCTCTGTAAAACACTAGTTGCCTTAATAGCTATTTTATTATACCTGCATCAGAATCGCCGTTTAAAGCACGCCTGAGCGTGCGAATACAGGCGATTAAAGCTCGCCGAGCTTTAAAGGTTGTCAAGGAAACGACTGAATGCAACAACGGACATGGACGCGACAAAAACGTAAATAATTCTCGTAACTATAGTAGCAATATTATTATGCCCTTTCGATTTATCACGACAAAAATTATTTCTAAGTTTTTAGTGCGTAATTTATTTCCAGTATTGGAGGTATAATAAAAAATAGCGTAAAGTATTCGTGGATAACTGGTCTTTAAAACACTTGCTCTATTTCGAGCACTCCGGCTACGCCGTCGTGCTCGAAAACTCGCACGTGTTTTAAAGACCTTGTTATCCACTCATACTTTAATATACTATTATGTTCTAGAACGCAAAACTCTTTTGCGTTCTAGAACATAAAAGAAATGTTAAAAAAACTGTAATTTTTTAGGAACTTATTTGTGATTTTATTAATTAAGTAACCCACATTAGTTTTATATTTATTTATTTAAAATTTCAATAGATACTAATAACTATTATAAACTATTATAAACATGACTAATATATGTTGTACTACATGTAAATTGAAGTTGCTGGTATTGCAGTGAGTTAAATTTATACATCACTTTGACGTTTGTTAAACAATTCAGCAGGCCGTGGTTCAAAAATTAATTGTTTATGAAATATAAAATTGTCAATTAACGTTGACAGTTACCTTATTTATTTTTTTTAATTCTCATACTACTTAGTTTTATTGCAGTTTTCGAAAAATCATAGTTTGCATCTCGAATGCGAAATGCTTTTACGTTCTCGAATGGGTAACTTTCATTCTCGAACGCAAAAGTAGCATTTCGCATTCTAGATACAAAAATAGCCATTTCGTCATCTAGGGACCCTACAACGTGAAGATCTGAAGAAATGGTGGAAGATGATTTTTTCAAAATTACAATACATCTTTCGCCTTAGGCGAGGGAAGTAAAAACAAACAACAAAATTAGGAACAAATTTAAAATAGGTAATACTCGTAAATAAATACATAAACAAAGCACAGGACATGTATTCTTAACAAATAATCTTGTCAGAGCAGCACGTTGGAATTGAACATTTGCAAATGGCGCAATTAGGGGAGTTCCAGGCAAGATGACATACTTTTTAATTGGAGCGAAATTACAAAATACTAAGAAATAAAACAAAGTATGTACATAAACTCTTGTTTATTACAATCATAGAAAAATGTATTTGAAACACCTGAAAGTAAGCATTAAAAAATAATAACATATTAAACAAGCAAGTAGAAGTTGGGTAAGATGACACAAGTTCGTCTAAGATGACATAGTCAATATAAGACTTCTTATTTATGCACAATTCACACGTTAATTGCTATATTTTATATGGAACACCTGCACACAATGTGTGGCACCAATTCAAGCAAGACTGGCACCTTACCCAATGCTCTTTTGGCCTGGAATGTTTGTACAAGTCATTACAATAAATGTAGGCGGCATCATCATCATTCTCCGAGTGGTCATCTTGCCCATAGAGTTGACTCTAGTCTTCTTCGTTGTCATAGTAACAAACTGTACAGTCGTGTTCAAATAAATCTGGGACAATGTTTTTTTTCATATGTAGCATCAGTTAAGAATTGAAGAATATCTCCATGGATTTCCTGCTATCAGAAAGAGTTACATTAAACTTTAACAGGTACTGAAATCTGTAACTCTTTCTGATAGCAGGAAATCCATGGAGATATTCTTCAATTCTTAACTCAACCTGCATATGAAAACAACATTGTCCCAGATTTATTTGAACACGACTGTACAAACTGAAATAAAAAGAATAGTAATTTACGTAACAAGTATAGAAAGTGGAGCTTTTCAGTACTAGTGAGATGCTTCCGGAAGAGGCCGTTAGGCCGAGTCCGGAATTTCGAGACGAGTATGGAAAAGCCACTTTCATACGAGTTTCGTACAATATTTTTTCGTACACTAGCATTGAAAGATTTACTTTGCCGTACAATTTATTAATCAGAAAGTTGCACTTTGCGGTATTCGTACGGCAAAGTAGTATTTTGCGGTATTCGTACGGCAAAGTAGCACTTTGCCGTACGTTTCCTTAGTTACAACACATATAATATTACATTACATTAATATTACTCTACTTATTTGCTATATACGAGGATAAATTTAGTATTCCGTTTTGTATGCTAGTGTACGAAAAAATATTGTATGAAACTCGTATAAAAGTGGCTTTTCCATACTCGTCTCGAAATTCCGGACTCGGCCTAACGGCCTCTTCCGGAAACATCTCACTCGTACTGAAAAGCTCCACTTTCTATACTTGTTACGTAAATTACTATTTTCGTACACTAGCATACAAAACGGAATACTAAATTTATTCTCGTATATCGCAAATAAGTAGAGTAATATTATTATGTACGTAACGTTTTATATGTGTTGTAAGGAAACGTACGGCAAAGTAGCACTTTGCAAAGTGCAACTTTCTGATTAATAAATTGTACGGCAAAGTAGCTCTTTCAATGCTAGTGTAGGAAAAAACATATTATTTAAACATTCATCATTATGCACTCACATTAGGCTAAGATCATGTGCATAGTATGTCATCTTAAACTGACGGCAGGTATGTCGTTTTACCAGGAATCGACAAAACTTTAACCAATGGATTATTTGTAAACATGTTTTTCTTTAAATATAAAACAAACAATAATTGCTATTAGCATTACCATACTTAAAAACATTTGAATACGTACCTGTCTGCAGATATTACCATTACAATATTGAAGAAGTTTTCAACTGCCAAAAATGTTTGCGATCATTTTTCTGAAAACTTCGTTGAACTGACAGCTGTAAACAATTTCTGATGAAGCGTCATCTATGAGACCATGAGTAAACTCGTTGTTGCTCAACTGGCGCGAATATTTAATTCGCAATGGGCGCTGTGTCATCTTACCTTACTATGTCATCCTGCCCGGAACTCCCCTAAGTTATCAAAATTGATATTATTGAACAAATCAAACTCAATCGAAGACAGCTGGTATGGTCTTGCGACAATGACGCTCTGTGAGAGTTTTTAATCTGTTTACTTCCCTGGTCTAAAAAAACAAGGACCTATTGTAATCGCGATAAATCACCTTCCGAGATTTTTTCAGATCTTCATGTTTCAGTGTCCCTAAAGGCTGCTCTACACGTATACCTGGTGACAATGAAACTACTACCCACGGCGGCATTTCGAAACGGCTTGAGATAGAAATATGCAATTCGGTATGTCGATAGGGTTGAAATTTTTGAACAATTGCAACATAAAAACAATTGAACGTCGTTTCCGGTTTCACCGGAAATAACCTTGACTTTGTTATTTTAAATGGGACACCCTATATATTTTCTCTTTTTATGACTCTCTGAACAATTCTAAATAACTTTTGTTTAACATATCCTATGTCTAAAATTAATAGTTTTTAAAGTAGAGCCGCTTAAAAATATGCCGTAATTACTATTTGTTTGTATTTTACGGAAAAACGGAGTAGGCCAGGACAGAGGTTGCTACAGTTTTAAAAAAAAATTGAATTTTGACAAGTATTTTCAACCCTATCGACATACCGAATTGCATATTTCTATCTCAAGCCGTTTCGAAATGCCGCCGTGGGTAGTAGTTTCATTGTCACCCGGGTATAGTAGCTAAAGCAAGTTACTTAAATCAAGTAGCTAGAAAATGTAGTAGTTTAGATAAGCGAGCACGTTTACACACATTTTAGCACAATTGTTTAGTTGACGTTGACATTTTAAAATGGCACAACGTGCAATAATTCGTTCGTTATTAAAGAAATGTATTTTTCACTTAGACTCTTTTATTTTATTATTTTCTTGAGAATAAGTTTATCGTATTGCCCGTATTTTTTTTCTTATTTCTGCAACTCCAAATCCCTCAATTCCCATAATGCCCTCAATTTTTTTGTAGGCCCTTTTCTGGGGCTTGTTTATTCTTGTAAATGCTAGCTTTGGTATTCCACAAACATTCTGTCTCTCGATATTCTTGCACACTTTTTAATGTTGTTTCTTCATTCCATGTTTCAACAAATTATCTGGTAAACGGCTGGTCTGACTAATATACTTTACTAAACTATCCTGTCTACACTTTATTTAGTTTGCGTTTAGTTACCGAAAATCGTGGTGGGGCTACGCCACTTGCTCAAGTAAATAGAACTGATTTCTATTGACTTCACAACGTAGTTTACTAAATTCTTTACTTGCTTAAGTACTAAACGAAAATGTTTACATGATGTAAGTAACTAAATTAAGCTACTTGATTTATTAACTTGCTTTAACTACTATACACGTGTAAAGCCGCCTTAAGCGACGAAAAACATGTTTTCTTAATTCTGTCTATCTGTTCGTCTGTTGGCGGTATAACTCGAAAACTACTTGTTGGAGGAAGACTATATTTTGCATGCGGATTATATTTATCTGTCTTGAAATCAAAAATACCTTTGGTCAAATATATACTGTAGTAATAGTTTTTAGTATAAGGGTTTAATACCAGATTAAAAAAGTTAAAAGAATACAGTATTAAATTACAAAGATGAATGTAAGTATTAGAAGGATATCGAAATTATTAAAATGTATTTGGTAAAGAAATAAAATAGAATTGAAAATTCAATTGAATGATGCTATATAAGAAACAATAAGATTCTAACATAATTTAATTATTATCCAAAATAAAGTGGAGGATTATGATTAATGACAAATAACTATTCGCGAAATATAATTCAACATAGTGGGTGTTAGAAAAATATGATAAAGTTTATATAGAGTGTTGGCTATAAAATATATGCTAAACTAAATCACTAAGGAGATAATAATATTTAATAGTCTGAAAAATAATTTGGTACAAAAAATATGTAATAAATTTATAAAATAAACCCTTTATACAAAGTTTAATCTGTTTTTTGGAATGTAAAAGATTATTAATAAAACATTAATTTTGTGAGAAGAACATAAAAGTAAATTTTAAAAGATTTAAAGATGTGAAGATGGTAAGGAGAAAGAAAATGGATGTGGTGAGAATGTCCTAAGTAATACAGTTATAATCTACAAAAGTAATTTCTGGAATTGGATGTAGAACTGAGTTTATTGTCAATCAATTACATCATATAAATTTGCTAACAGGGAAGTGGTTTACATCGAGATTGTTAGCAGAGTGAGCGTTTTATGGTGTGGATAGAAGGTGTTCATCTAATGGAATTCTAATTCGCCAAGCTTGTCATTGAAGTGACATCTTGTAACTTATATCTAATCGAGGTTCGTGATACTAGGTCGTCGGTGGCTTGAGAACTTTGGTAGAAAGACGTGAAAGGCGTTTGCTGCTGATCAGTTTTTTGGCGGTTGGAGAAAGGTGGTAGATGCCTTATCTTGTTTGGCTGGGAAATCTTTGCGGATCCTGGTGTTTGGTTGAGTTTCTACTGGGATTTGTTTGGACGTTGGGAGATCTCTGTGAGACTACTGGATGCGTTTGATTTGGTAAAGGTGAGTATCGAGGTTTATGAACAGGTGTCGGACTACAGGTATTTATGTAAAACCTGAAAGAAAAATATAGAAAGAGTGAAGTGAGGTAATTTTAAAGAGAGGAGTACTTACTATTTGATATTTGTTAAATGACATGTAACGAGGAGGTATTTGTAATTGATTTTTCACTTGCATAATTTGAAGTGCAGGTGACAGCCGTACAAGTTGTCATGAAGTAAAAGCATGAATTTTCAGGAATAAAAGCAGTCTAGATTATGAGCGAATCCGACCTGTGTTTTCAGTCAAGAGTAAAATGTTTTTCTACCGGAGCTAGAAATTTAATAATATTGATAATCCATAACTTATAAAAGGGCAAATGAGTTACTTAAATTAAATTTTAGAAGAGAATTGATTGAAAATAAACTAAAGTATAGTAAAAGTCAGATGTAATAGCTAAAGTATAATAATTATTGTTATAACATAAAACCATTTACATACATAAAAACCATTATAACATACCAGTCTGACTCAGTCTGAGAGCTGTTCATCTTCAATGACAGCTTCTCTTTTACTTGCTTAATTTTAAATTTTTATATTTTGATGTATTAACTAGTACAACGATTTTTATAACGTAGTTTGCTGGTTAATTATTTTTTCGTCTCCAATGTGTGTCTGTGTATTTTGTAAATATTATTTCTACCTCGTTTTCAACGTTTAAAATCTTAACCTCATTTTAACCTCAATTTTAACATGTGCTTCTACTACTAATGATCATTATGGCCTGAGAATAAAACCAGTTTGGTTTCGAAACATATAGCCATCTATAACTTTAAAATAAATGTTCGTGGAGAATACTATTGAGTTTTATTGCTTCATATCAGGGCATCTCCGTTAAAAGCATGAAGGATCACCTTCCTATTATACGTATTACAGTGAAATCTCCCATAAGCGGACACGCACGGTGCCAAAGTTTTTGTCCGGTTATTAGAGGCGTCCGCTTAAGGGAAAAATCTATTTTTATGTTTAAAAAAGTTGTAATACTATGCAAAGGTATACGCTCTAACAATACAGATAAGAATAATAAAATAATTGAAACAAAGATTGCTTATTATACTTTCCACATGTACAGCTGCGGAAACATAAAGCGGGACACTAAAATTTGCCGTAGTTAAATTGTCTAAATGAACTCATTGTTGATGTTATCCCAAGCTGCTTATATTGCATTAACCAGTTCATTTGGTTCACTGGCACATGATAGATAGGATTTCATAAACAATTAGGAAGCCAAAATTAGAGTATTCAAATAGTGAAAAATGGCGTTATAGAACCTGTCCCGGTTTATGTTTCCGCGACTGTACCTGTTTCTAAATATTTTGACAGTTTGAATACTTTAAAGTCATTACTTTCTTTAGCAAAGCATTTAAAATTTTTCACTGTTAATGCTTCCGTGTAGGTCTTGATTACATTCTCACAAATTTCTAAGTCGCCATCGTTTTCTAATTCTGCCAACTGCACATCAATGGCAGCTGATTCACCTGAAATTTCGGTTACATCATCTTCCACGATTATTTCTTTGTCAATGTTTATAAATTCGTCAGGGTCGACGTTTTCGATTTCTGGGATATTTGTATACAGTTCAGCCACTACTGATAGGGTAAATCGTCCTCTGGTTCAAATTGATTACAGTGGTGTAACTTGATACACGTAGACGCCGTGGCCGGGGGGGGGGGGGGGGGGCTCTGAGCCTAGTTTTCTTATTTTTTCCTTCCATAAAAGCAAGCAGGAAAAATTCCTTCTATTTTTATTTTTATCATAATGGAATGCCCATGCAAAAGGCAAAGTAGTTATGAATTATTGCTGGCCTCTAAAATCAAGCGACATGGATTGTTTTGTAATAATATGGCCCATAGGCTAACTAAAGTGTCGAATTTCCTGCAGTCATAACATCGCCCGTATTGCAAAGGAATTCTATAGTTTAACAACATGATCATTAAATTTTGGATTTTTGGATTGTTTTGACGCCTCACGACATTAGCTGGGCCTGCATTTTGAAGTGTCCGTACAAGAGAGATTCACAGTCGAAAAATTGTCGAAAAATGGTGTCCGTGTCCGTTAAGAGAGTGTCCGTTTAATGGAGAAAATTTTATTAGTAAAGTTAATGCAAGCAAGTTGGTTCCCAACAAAATGTCCGTGTAAGAGAGGTGTTTGCTTATTAGAGGTGTCCGGTAAGGGAGATTTCACTGTATATAAATGAATCGGTGAGTGTAAAAACAGAATAAGTACAAATCTTCCATTCTGAATAATCAATTTTAGCAATGTTATTTTTTACAGAAAAGATGCAGTAAATCTCATTGGTAGTTGTTCTGAAGCTTTTTTTGTTCAAACAGCAGTACTAAATCATTTATAAGGAAAACACTGCCCTTCACTTGTTCTAATGTTGCACTTTTGTAGTTTGAAGAAAAACGTATGGTAATAACAAACTTTGCAAATAAAAATGCATATTAAAAGAACAAGAAATATGGTTATATTTAGAACAAAATTTAATTATTGAAATACTATACCTACACAGACATAAAGAAAGTATGTATTTATGAACTTTGGTTGTCATATTTATATTTGTAGTTTCGCAGAAGTTAATGTGATAGTACAACACCAATTCGTCTTCTTCTGTATATTGCAATACTTTTAAATACTGCCAGCTTTATACTGAGTGCAAAAACAGTATAAGTCCTGGACCTGTTCTATTCTTCCACGCATTGCCTTTCTATACATTAGTAATGGTAATAGATAGAGTTCAGTTTTTAGGATCATCTGATAGATCCTGAAATTTGATACAAAATGACTCTCAGTTTAAAATGTCAAAATTTGAGCTTATTCTACTTTTGCAGTCATCGATTCAAATACAGAAAAGCACTAACTTATTTTTAATACTTTTTCAAGTGTTGAAATATAAAACATTATCTCTTATACGCATGCTTTTATTGCTATTTGATGATGATATAGGCTTTTCATGCATTTTCCTTTTAATTTTCCTTTTTCTCCTGGCGAGATAGATCCGAACTCGGTTTAATGAGAATTTTTTAAAAACTTTCAAACGGATTTGATGACACTCTGGCAAGAGAAAATTTAAACATGTTTCATTTTGCTGTAATATGTTGAAATAGGCATTTTTAAAGTCTGAATTTTCAGGAATCAGTTTAACCACACATCTAAAAATGTTTTCCATTGCTACAAATAAATTAAATAGTTACTTGAACTGTGGGATACACAAGTGATTTTGGTTAAATTCCATTAGTCTTAAGAATCTAGAAAAAATGTCCACTACCCTTCCAGGAGATATAACTGATTTTAAATATTTTGGACATTTGCTTTTCATAGTTCGTAAAACATAACCAGCTGAATTATATAAAGTATTATTTGTGATGTTACTTAAAATAATTTGACGCCACTCAGAAATGTCTACTCTGCATGTTAAATCTGTTACACCCTTTAATTGAGGAGTAGGATCCCAATCATTCGATTTTTGCAAAATGGAGATGAGATTTGTATCATTGGTTTCTGAATAACTACGATCGTCTATTTGCCCAATTTAAGAAATTTGGTAACAAAGATTTTTCAACAACATTCTAAACTGGAGGGCATCGGGAAATATCTGCATACTACGGATATCACTGAATAGACTTTCTAGACTAGAGGATCCTGTGAAAAACGAGATGTGTACAAAAATTTATAATTTCTTTCGAAAAGGATTAAGAGCCGCTCGTCATAATAGTTCGTCCTAGGTACATTTTAATGTCAAAGTTTTATAAAAAATTTAAATAATTTGTTACGGTCTCAAACGAATTTTACGACACCGCGCCGGCTCATACAAAAACTAAACGGCCGGCGCGGACGATATTTTACATAATCGGGACAAAGACTCACCTAGGCCGCTGCCCAACCCGCAACAAGAAAATGCCGCGCTAGGTGAGTGGGTTTTGATTAATTAAACGCCGTTTCTTGTTGGCGGAGGTGGCCGCTGAGTTACCCTAGCTCCAGGAGTGCGTGCCTATGGGCGGCGGCCTCGGGCTTACTCCGCAGAAACCCCCGGTGCACGCTCCTCGGCCTCGGAGATGCTAAGCCACTCCGGTCGCAATTAACAGGCCTGATTGCGTCGGTGTCGCCGTCCTGGTGCTAGGAAATTTGTTTCACGGACGGCGTTGTCACCGGCGCACTCGGCTTGGCCTCCCGAGTGCCCAAGCTTTGGAAGGCGTCGTCGGCGAGTTTGGAAAAACTCTGCTTATATCCAGGTGTCTGACGTCGTCGCCGTCGGACCTGGGGCGGTTCTCTAGGTCGCTAGGTGCTCGGGAAATGACGCTGGAAAGTATAACAACAATCCGAACGTGCAGGAGTTCAAGAGAATAACGTTGGAAAGTAAAGTAACAATCCAAACGTGCAGGAGTTCAAAAGAATAACGTTGGAAAGTAAAGTAACAATCCAAACGTCCAGGAATTCGAGGAAATAACGTTGGAAAGTATAGCAACACTCCGAACGTTCAGGGGTTCAGGTAGCTGGTCGGGATACCCTCGAAGAGTCCTGCGGGACACTCCTGAGAGTACAGGCGAGACGAGAGGAGTGGGAAAATCTAGGAAATTCTAGGAAATTCTGTCTGTTGCGGACTCGATTTCTGCTTTTATACCTGGTGCGAGCGTAATCGGAGGTCGTTGGAGCGGGGATTCGTGGTCTAGGTGCGCAGTGGTGTTAGGGCGATCGCTTGCGGTGACGTCACGTCGTCCTCTCGGCGCGGAGCTTCGGTCTCTAACGTGGTGCAAGACAAGGGGGAACGCGCTAATTAATTTTTAATTTATAGAATCGCGTTCGCGCTGGGCGAAACGTTACAGAGTAAATCAATGCCCACTGGCAGCGGACGATTTCCAAGATATTGCTGGGCTCGTAACACAAAGGTTAACATTTAGTAATGAGTGTACAACGCCTTGATTAGGCGGCGGATACCAAATATGCTTAATTTAGTACATTTAAACGGACCGGCTAACGGCAAAACATGTAGGATTATTGTACAAATATAGAAGCGCACTATACCTTCGATTTTGGCGGCTTGGCCTCGGTCCGAAGCGTTGATTGCAGTAGGCGGACAGCACCAATCGCTATAGCTGTCGTTCGACGTGATGTGGGTGGAAACCTGCGACGTCCAATGAGTCCCCTATTTACTCGAGAGGAATTGTGCAGCGCTCCCTTGGCGACTACAAAAACCTGCGAGGTCGTTAATTAGTCCACTCATAGATGAGATCCCGAAGCGGAAACGGAACAATTAGCCAGACAGGCCTCCAACAATTATTACGAGCGGCTTATGCCATCGAGCAAGACATCACACCAACACCCAAAACACACCCTGCCACTTGCACTGCTCGCCGAGAACCGATTCAACACAGAAATCGTAATGAAGTTGTAACAGTACGAACACAGGACGCCCGAAGGCACGGCGGCCCCCAAGAGCCAAAAACGCTCGCAGAGACGCGCATATGAACACCGGCTCGAGACTGACTAATCGTCAACAAACGCTAAGCCGAGATTGGCGTCCAGAAGCGCTGTTTGCGACATGCAGATGTAGCCAATCAGAACGCAGCTTGCCTCGCGTGAGAGAGAAGGCGACGGCATTAAAAACAGGACTTTCGGGTCCTATCTCGCTCGCTCCCACGGGCTATGTTTTGAAAATTGCTGTAACCGGGACGAAACAAACTACAGCTGCCGATCAAACGTCTAGAGCCCCGAGCTGGGCGGAGTTGCGTGCGTGACAAATATTTAGAATTGTGGATGCAATTAGCTTTAGTACTCTACGAGACAATATGACTGAAAAGGAACCTATATACAGGAGAACTCATCATTTTTGTACCAAAACTACTCCAACAGGTGGCATATCAGTGTAATATAAAAATGGCCTGACAAGTTGTAATTATGGCTAAACTGCAGAATCCGGGCCCATTCTCCTCATAATTTTAGTTAAGGTTACTAGAGGAACACGGTTAATAATAACTAATATTAACAATAGGAGTAGAATTGGCCCCGGATTTTGCATTTTTCCCGTAATTAATATTAAATATACTACAAAATCTTTATTGAATATAGTAAAGTGATTATTCTTTATTACACTTATCAACATTGAAACAAAATTTTTCTTTCAACTAAAAATTTACTTAATTTTGAAAATTAATTGTTGCCGTCATAGTAGTTCGTCCAACACGTATTTGGTTGTTCTTAGTCGCCTATATTTTTTCTGAGATATAAAACAATTACAAACTGTCTGTCGCTTTACTTTGGTTGAATTACTTTAAAACCAGAAATAAAATTTATAAAAATAAATTGAATATGGCGTGTGAAAAGCCGTTAAGTGCGGATGTTCGGCAACTATCAAAAAGTATATTGCAGATGGAAAATATGGCTATAAAATTGCGAAGGTATTAAAAATTCCTTATTCTTCAATAAAATTTCTGGTCAAAAATTATTTAGCACCTGGCTCAACGAAATGTTTAAAGAAAACAGGTCGTCCGTCTTTAGTTTCTTTGCGACAACAAAGAATTATAAAGCGGATTTTTACGGTATAAAACTGTTTTTACGAAACCTAAGGGTACGAGAGTGCCACCATACTTATCACGCCCGGGAAACGTCACCACTCGCTCTGGAATTCTCGGAAACAAACTAATAGCCACGGCTGAATACGCTCAGGGAGATGGGCGTGGTCCTATAAACGGGACACTATAGGGAGAAGTGTGACGACGTATACAGGATGTTACAAAATAATGGGGCGCTTTACATCAATCTTACATTAACCGCGAATCGGGCGACGACATCACAGAAGGCTTACCCTGAAAGCAAATATGCAACACAAAGAAAGAAATGCAGCAAGGACGTTTGACAAGTGATCTTCACACATACAGTACATAGAGGGGGGTACATAACTAAAGCGCATAAATAGGATAGATAGCGCCAGTAAATCTACCGCAACGAAAAGGTGTTGGCGGAAGGCCCTGTATATAACTAGGGTGCCTGCACTGTTTAATGCACAATAAAGCGACACAGCAAATGTTAGTTCATTTAGTGCGCATTCATGCTTAACGACAATAAATCTAGTACAAAGAAAAAGATGTTGGCGGAAGACCCTGTATATAACTAGGGTGCCTGTACTGTTTAATGGACAATAGGGCGACACAGCAAATGTTAGTTAATTTAGCGTGGGCGGCTTATGTCTAGTACGAATACCTTATCGCATAGCTTCGCCTGCGGTGTTTGAAGCGACGTCTTGCTAGCGGCTTGCCTTCCAAAGTCGCTACAAGAAACGGAAGACTCCAACGGACTTGAAGCGGGGTCTAAGATAATGCCATACTGCACGGGTCCCCCAAACCGGGGTCAATGATGCGACCAAATGCGACGGAACTCGCACATCAAACTCACCAAGGATAGCCGCTCTTGGATTAATCCCACCTTTAGACTAGGGGCTGATGGTTCGACGGCCCATAACAAGAGAAGCGGCTGGCGTAATATTGAGAAAGCATCACCATAGCACCCGACTTCCTACAGGCTCCAAAAACACCCACACAGTACCGCTGGCAGTCCTCGACGAAACCTGTGACCAACTTTCACAACAGGAAGAACAATCTAGCAAGTGCTCAGCGGCCGCCACCCAGAAACTCAACTGCTTGTTTCTCATACTGGGTGCTAACCTACTCACTAAACCACGCCACACTGCAGCCGAGAAAACAAAAATGGAAGGGGAGTTGCTGCAGCTGTGTACCGTAGAGACGAAACCCGCGCTAAAACCATTTATTCTCTCTCTCTCTCTCTCTCTCTCTCTCTCTCTCGCACTCATTGGCGTTGTTTGTAAAACACAACTTGGGGAATATTCTAGAACGCGACTTCAGACAAAATCGGTATTCAAAGGTCGCTCAATGCGGCCGAGCCTGACACCTGGCACGCTTGCTTCCAGGAATTCTGGCCGGGCTTGCACAAACCAACAAAAGCGGACTACACAGCGTGCGCTAAAAGTCCTTAAAAGCTTGCACAGAATACCAAATGCTCAAATTCGAGCGGAAAAATATGAAAAACTTATATACCCAAGGGGTCGTAATTTAGAAAAATTGGGCAAGTAGCCGTACATTCGTACACTCTGAAAATATCCGGACAGGATTATTAAGAAAAGTAGACGGAGATGTGCATCTGAAATATTTGCAATATGGAATAAGAAATTGAAAAAATAACGTTCCGTCTCCGCCTGCAGTAGGCACTAAAAAAATGGGGTAGCTTTTACAAGGTAGTTCGCAATAACAACTGACATTTTGAAAACTTTACGAGTAATTTTATCAAATCAATTCTCAGGCGAAAGTAAAGCCCATGCTGACTCCCAAACAGAAAAAAAAACAGGTAAAATAGTGTAAAGACCATCAAAGTTGGTCCCTTGAGCAATGGGAATCTGTAATTTGGAATGTAGTACAGGCGCCAGGGAATTGTTACATGCAATTCTTGGTACCAGCATTCTGTGTTAATGGGTGGGTGGGGGGCTGTGCTCTGTGTCTAATTTTAAGTTTTCGGATCGATCGGAGAAATTGTTTTTCCGCAATATCGGAAGAAGTGCTGAAAACGGTTTTTCAGCAATTTCTCGTTTCCTGTTGCTCTGGCACTGGAATTGCATCAGTACAAGTTTGTAGTTTATGAAATTCCTCACAACTTTTGGAAATGCCTTTTTCTCGTGCGCTCAACAATTTAAAAGTTGTTACCCCATAAAGCCAAGAAATTAAGGGTTGAAATGGGTTTTACGTAAATATATCGCTTTCAGTTAATCCTACGATAAAAAATACTCTTATATTTTTTGTAGAACAACTAATTTGCATAAAATTTGTGTATGAGTATTTTTCCATTTGAACAATTATTTGCCGTTCTACAGCTCCGCAAATGTCGCAAGTCACGTAAACCGTACATTTAGTGTGCACTTTCGAACGGCCTGTTCCTTCGAGTGTGTCGCACCAACTGTTTTCTACATCAGCTTTGAGGTACATCTTGTGGCGCGTTTTTTTACATGGTCTCCCCTATAGGCCTACTCCACGAAGTGTATTTCTACACTTCCCTTGGTCTTTTTGATGGGCCGGGTTCTGCATCGTCAATTCCAATCATTGCAGAATCGTCGATTTTGTCGCCCTTGTTAAGTTGTGTTTCCCTTGAAACAAACTCGGGAAGAGAAAATATGTCATCGTCGTAGCTGGTGTGGTATTTGTCTTCATCTGTAGCAAGCATTCTGGAGATTTCTTGCACGTTCTCACAGGATTCCCCGGCGCATATGGAGCAAATGGCGGTGCACTTTAAACCCGCTTTGCGGCAGCCACAAGCCTTTCCACATTTGGTCTTACACCCGCATGAAATTGATTTAATTATTGCACTAGGCGCGAGAGGCTCAGTGCTAGGCACCGGTGTAAACATACGGCCACGTTTCTTTCAGCCCCATCTTTCCGCGGGTAGAGTGTCATTTCCAAGCCAGGTTTGAAGTTGATGGTATGTCCGGAATGCGTGCATCCTAGCCGTGTCTTTTGTAGGTGGCAGGGATGCCAGATTAAACGTTGACTTCACAAGGGATTTCGCGAAGTGTTTGTATCGCAGCAAGTTGATTGACTTGTCTTTATGGATGTCTCCACCGTACAACGCAATAAAAAATTGCTCTCCCGTCGTGTCACAACCAGAAAATGCATGCAAGAACAAGATATGCTTTGATACAGCATCGCCGTGTTTCACTCATGATGTAGAGTAATGCTGTTTCTTCGTATTCAGTTTTCCGGGCTTGCAAAGAAAAACACATTACAGTCTAGATTTAAAAAATTAATCAAATAACAGAATAACCGAGTTGATTGTTCTTCACATGGTGAGTCGTGAATCGTTCATTTTGAATATAAATTTTTATTTTGTTTAAGTTTAGTGACACTCTACCCGCGGGAAGATGGGGCTGAAAGAAAAGTGACCGTACGTTTACACAGGTGTCTAGCACTTAGCCTCCCGCGCCTCTTGCAATAATAATAGTATATTATGTTATTAGGAGCAAAAGTTATATTTTATGTGGCGAGGCTGGACGGGTTATCTGCCGAGCTTGCGAGGCAGATAAGTACAGCCGAGCCACATAAAGATACTTTTGCTCCGAATAACATATAGTATTTTTTCTTCAAACGTTTTTATAACAAATTATTTACAACTTTGTGAACAAAATTCGAAGAAAATTACTTGATCTCATCAGCGGCAGATAATATTATCTGCCGCTGACGAGCGGCAGAGAAAGTTGCCAGCGGCAGATAATCACTTTATCTGCCGCTGACGAGCGGCAGATAAAGTCGTCAGCGGCAGATAATATTATCTGCCGCTTGGCAATAAAGTGACAGTTTAGCATCATCAATCCAGCAGTATAATGCCATATTTTACTGCCGTTTGAAGAAAAAATTAATTTCATGCGGGTGCAAGACCAAATGTGGAAAGGCCTATGGCTGTCGCAAAGCGGGTTTAAAGTGCACCGTCATTTGCTTCCCGCCGGAGAATCCTGTGAGAACGTGCAGGAATTCTCCAGAATGCTTACTACAGATGTTGACGAATATCACATCAATTACGACGACGACATATTTTCTCTTTCCGAGTTCTTTTCAAAGGAAAAACAACTTGACAAGGGCGATAAAATCAACGATTCTGCAATGAGTGGGATCAACGATGCAGAACCCGGTCCATCAAAAAGACCATGGGAAGTGTGAGACTGTAAGAAATACACTTCGTGGAGTAGGCATATCGGGGAATCCACATAAAAAGACGCGCTACAAACTGTACCTCAAAGGAACAGGGCCGTTCGAAAGTGCACATTAAATGTACGGTTTACGTGACTTGCGACATTTGCGGCGCTGTAGAACGGTAAATAATTGTCCAAATGGAAAAATACTCATACACAAATGTTATGCAAATTAATTGTTCTACAAAAAATATAAGAGTATTTTTTATCGTAGGATTAACTGAAAGCGATATATTTACGTAAAACCCATTTCAACCCTTAATTTCTTGGCTTTATGGGGTAACAACTTTTGAATTGTTGAGCGCACGAGAAAAAGGTATTTCCAAAAGTTGTGAGGAATTTCATAAACTACAAACTTGTATTGATGCAATTTCAGCATCAGAGCAACAGGAAACGAGAAATTGCAAAAAAACCGTTTTCAACACTTCTTCTGATATTGCGGAAAAACAATTTCTCCGATCGATCCGAAAACTTAAAGTTAGACTCAGAGCACAGCCCCCCACCCACCCATTAACCCAAAATGCTGGTACCAAGAATTGCACGTAAAGCCCTATTAAAGATTTCCCTGGCGCCTGTACTAATGACGAATCTCGCTTTGAAGATTGTGTTGGAGATAGCAGCAAACGTGTTATAAGATTTCCAACTGAAGCGTACCATAACGACTGTGCGAAAAATAAAATTTCTCGCTTCACTAATGGTTTGGGGCTGTGTGTCAGGTGAAGGCGTTGGTAATTTACTTTTTATTGATGGTACTGTCAACGCAGTAAAATACCAGGAAAATCTTGAAAATGAACTCCTACCATCAATTCCTCGTCTTAAAACTGACGTCGGAGATTACATTTTCCAGCAGGATAGAGCTGCTTGCCATACTGAAAAGGTAATTACAAGTTGGTTAAGAGATCAGGCATATCGACGTTGTCAATGCAATATCGAGTATCTACAAAATAGGCCAAAATGGGTTTATTGCAGGTTCGTGTTAAGGAACACGCGTTGACGCTACTGAGAATGCATATAAGGCTGCCATTGGCTCAGACAAATCACGTGATTTACGAAATTCCGCGCAATACCCATATATATAATACACATACAGGGAATTTATTTTAATAGTTAACATAAGCGTTTCGTTTCCATGCCACCATTTAATCATACAGATTATTTCCATAGTTACAAATGAGACCAATAGATTAGAGCGTGTATTTTAAGAGTTAACATAGGAATTATTACTTGTCAAAAAGACAATTTATAGTTATCCTAATGTATACCACTAAAGAAAAGATACAACACACAAGTTGTTCCTACGTATCTACTTTTTGTATGCATATCTATATTCCGGTAATAAAATTAAAGTTTCTTATTAGCAAGTACCTAATTTAAATTGGTATGTTAACTCGTAAAATAAACGCTCTAATCTATTGATTTTATTGGTAACTATGGAAGTGAGCTGCATGATTAAATGCTGGCATAGAAACGAAACTGCTATGTTAACCATTAAAATAAATTCACTGTATATTGCTGGTAGGGCCTGGAAACTTCATAAAACATTACGGCGCCGACATAATATCACTTGGAGTATAACGCGTCTCGTGCGCATGCGTGGAAATTCGAACTCCGCCTTTAGAAGCAAATTTTAAACTTGACCACTTCCCCATTGGGCGGACGGCGCCGCCGCGCTTGCGCACAGCTCACCGTATACATGAAGGAGTTGGTTGTGTGTCTCACTTCATCGGTGAGTTTCCCACTCATAGCCGCTAGCAATATAGTAAATATTAGATATATGGCAATACCACGTATCTGTGAGCCAATATTAGCTGGCCATAGACACACATTTAAAACCGCCACGAATGTAGTTTTTCGTGGCGGTTTTGAACGTGTGTTTGTGCCCAGCTTATAGCTGCACATATACACATGTTCAAAACCGGTACGGATGTACTACATTCGTGGCGGTTTTAAATGTGTGTCTATGGCCAGCTAATATGGCAGATGCTGCATGTTTTTGCGCGTTGCTGCTTGTAAATTATACGTGCTTTTAGTGCAAATTTGGAATAAGTATCTTTAGTTTATGGTAAGCCTATGCTAAAATTTGATTTATGTAGAATGATTATAATGTCGACTCATGTCATAATTTCATGCTATTAAGACAAAAAACGTTTCCAAAGTACGCTCATGTAGCTACGTGTAAATTGCATTTGACCATTTTTTCAGTTGAATCTGCAGTTACGTGGTATTGCCCATGTAACCTTGGAAGTGCTTAAACTTCCAGATTCAAACTGTGTGTGAGAAATTTATAAATTTTGATAGAACTTAGATAAAAATTTGGATAAAAATGGCAACAATTCGTGAGAAAAATGGTGGAAATGTGCACAAATTCCCAATTAACTGAATCAGGTAAGAATAATCCCTTTTTAAGTTATTTCTTTAAGGAGATTAAACGATCGTTTTACTGTGATTATTTTGCCTAAAATAAAGAACTATTCTTGTCCACAACCATTTGGTAAAAAAGAAAATTTTCCTGTTTTTAAATGAAAAGGAAATAACAACAAAAATATCTTTAAGGGCCATCGAGAATACCAAAACCGTAATGACTGCAGCGAAAGATGGTGCATTAATAACAAATGGGAACCTTGCTCCAAATCAAGATCGGCCTAAAATTATAATTTTGCAGGATATTAAATTGAATAACCCTGTAACTAACATTTTTAAAGATTATTAGACTTTATTTTAAAAATATGTACATCTTAAAATTACGATATCGTTTCGTTCTTTGGAGAGACAACCAAAAAAAAAACATTACCCAGCGACATAAAACTGAATAATAGCTTTGAAAACCTTATTAAAAATACATACATTATATTATTTGATGACCTTAGGGAAATTGAACCTGCAGAGGTATCAAATCACGCACATTGTAATGTAGGAAATGCGGGCGAAAATCATGAAGACGAAAACAACACACTATGGAAATCCCTAATGATTATCACTAGACACACATTTTTCAGTTTTTAAATTTATATATATATGTCGTTTTCCGGTTCCCAATCTCCATCTATTGCGATTTATCCAATCTCCATCTTCTAAGTTGCGCTCGGACATCAATTTTCTAATATTTCCTGCCCACGTGTTTCTTGGCCGTCCACGTCTTCTCCTTTCTCGAGGGGTCCAATTCATAACTTGTTTGGGGATACGTTCATCTCCCATACGCTGTACATGGCCGTACCAGGTTAACTGTCTGTCTTTTATTTCATCTATTATTGTCTTCTCTGCCTTCATAATTTCTCTGATTCTCGTGTTCCTTACTCTCGCTGTGCGAGATATTCCGGCCGATCGTCGCCAATAATCCATTTCCGTTGCTAAGAGTTTGTTTTCCTCCCTTTTATTAATTTGCCATACCTCGCAGCCGTATGTCATGACGCTTTTTAATATTGAGTTATATATCTGAGTCTTCGTAGTGTGTCTTATATTTTTATCCCATAGGATAGAATTTAAGGCGCCTATTATTTTTTTTTCCTTTTATCACTTTATTATTTATTTCTTGTTCTTGTTTTCCAGTGTTATTTATAGTTACGCCCAGATAGATATACTCTTGGCATGCTTGTATTATTTCTTTATTTTCCAATTCCAGGTGTTCTTCTTTTCCCCCAATACACAGATATTTCGTTTTTTCCATATTAATGCTTAATCCCCATTTTTCATATTCTTCCTTTAGTTTGCGGCCCATATATTCCAGATCTTCTTTGTCCTGTGCTACAATCACCTGATCATCGGCGAAGTGCAAGGTATATAACGTTGAATCGTCTGTAATCGGAATCCCCATTCCCTGGCATTTCCTTCTCCATTGGTTTAGGACTTCACTAATGTAGATCTTAAATAAAGTTGGGGATAGACAGCATCCTTGCCTCAGACCTTTTGTCACTACGAAACCTTTAGATATTTTATTCCCCATTTTTATCTGCGATATTGAATTTTCGTATAGTTGTTTTATCGCTTGTATAATGGTAGCGTTTATATTACTTTTTTCTATAACCTCCCACAGTTTACATATCGGAACACTATCATAGGCTTTGGTTAGATCGACAAATAATAGGTTGGTATCTCTAGCAGTGGCCATTTTTTTTTCTATTATTTGAGTTAGGCAGAATATATTATCGACACATGAGCGTCCAGCTCTAAATCCGCTCTGCTCTTCTAATTCGTATGGTTGATATTCGTGTTCGAGCATAATTTTTAGTACTTTACCATATAGCCTACTCATTGTGCTTGTAACCGATATACATCTGTAATTGCTGCATATATCTACTCGTCCCTTTTTGTGGATTGATGTTATCCAGGCTGTTTTCCATTCTCGTGGTACTTCATTTCCATTTAAGTATTTATTAAAAAGTACAGTTAACATTCTTTGCATTTTTTCCGATCCGTATTTTATAAGCTCCGCTGATATTCCCCCTGGACCTGACGATTTCCTATTTTTTAGTGCAGCAATCGCGTTTTTCATAATTTCTGCGTTGATTGTTATATCTTCTCCATGGACTCTATATACTTTCGGAGATGTTCTTATGAATTCTTGCCTTTGTTCTACCAATAATTCTCTGTAGTATTTTTCCCACTTGTCCGTTGATATAATTGGTATATTCGTTTTATGCGACTTGTTTTTTCGTATGTGTTTTAAAAACTTCCACGCTTCTGATGATTTAGTGCCGCCTATATACGTATCCAACTGTTTGCAATTTCTTTCCCACCATGAATTTTTTGCTGTTATTATAAGACGTCTGTACTTAGACTGTTCCCGTTTATACAGTATTTTATCTGATATATCTTTCGTATTCAACCATTTGTGGTAGGCTGTTTGCTTTTTCTGCTTTTGCTCTTCTAAATTTTCATTCCACCAGTCGTTCTTCCTCTTTAATTTTGGGTATTTTTCCCCAATTGCTTCATTTGCTGCTTGGTGGAGTGCCTTTACGATATGATTATATAGATCTTCCGTTGGTGTTTCTATAAAATCTTCATTTAGGGCTTGATCGAGTCGTTTCTGATACAGGTATCTGGTACTTTCTTCTAGCAGTCCTTCAGTATTATACATTCGGGGATTTTCTATTTCTGTTGTTGTACATATATTTTCTTCCTCGCGTTTCTTGTAATATGTATACGGTATAATAATTTTTGATTTTACTAAGTAGTGGTCACTTCCACATTCGGCGCCTCTATGGACTCGTACATCTAGTACAATTATTTTTGTTTCCTGTTTGATGATAATATAATCGATTATAGATTTTAGGTTTCTTGTTGTTTGCGTCCACGTATATTTATGGATTTGCTTGTGCTCAAAGAACCCATTCATGATTTTAAGGTTATGCTGGTGGCAGGTATCTATAAGTCTCTGGCCGTTTTCATTTCTAGTCTCTTCTCCGAATTTTCCAACAATGGGGTCTTTGTCTTTTTTTCCGGTTCTGGCATTCAGATCACCTAGGATAATTACTTCTCTGCTGTTTCCAATGCTGTTTATTGTTTCATCTAGTATTTCTTGATACTGGTCTTTTTCTGCATCTGGAGCATCTTCATTTGGAGCGTACACTCCTATAATTGAGATTTTAGTGCCCCGGTAATTTAGATTTACAGTAACAATTCGTTCATTTAATGTTTCCCAATTTGTTATGCCAGTTTTGAATTTAGTATGTATTAGCAGGGATACCCCTCTCTTAGCACGTTCTTCTTTTGATACTCCGCTGTATATGTGGATGTATTTGCCAATTTCCTCGATACCACTACCTTTTCTTTTCGTTTCAGTTAATGCTACAATGTCCATTCTGTTTTTTCTTAATTCTGATAATATATCTTCCATTTTTTCCTCTACATCCTTGTACGTTCCATGTACCAATGTTCGTTATCCGTTTTCTTTGCCTTTGTCTTTTTCCATTTTTTCCGTCCGAGCTTTTCCGAGGCTCATTATTGGGATTTTTAGCATTTTATAGTTTTTACGAATATAAGGGAGCTAACCTTTACGCTTCAACCCCCAACCTGGAGGACCGGGTTCTTTGATTTTGGGGTGAACTGCCCCTAGATAGGCTACTGTCCCCAGCTAAGAGGCCTATCTCCCCTTGGAATGTTTATACTCCGGATTTTGTTATCCATGAGATTCTCTTGGGATGATACTAGAGATAATCATCCACTGGCTTTCCTCTAGGGGCTGGGATGTGGGAAAGGATCATTGACGTGGGTAGGATTGGGTTTATGGGACATAATTTTTCCAGGGAAGGGCGTTGGAAAAATTAAGAGCTAGCAAGGGCAGGGTCGCCATTTCCTGAGGAGGTCTGTTCTTCACCGGGATCGTGAAGAAGTACCTCCCGCTACCCGCTTTTTAAATTTTCTTTAGAAACTATGTACAATTTTCGTTTCTTTTATAGTTCTAATAATAGTAATAAAAACAAATTTATTCTGACACGTCAGGTTTTGGAAAATAAAATTATTGAAAAGTAAATGAAATTATATCAATTAGGTACCTATGTACATTACATGGAGCTGTATGCTATCGTCCTGTTTAATTATTTTTTCTTTTTACGGTTCTTTTATACTGTTCTTCCGCACTTTCTGATATCAATGTCCAACAATAATCGGCAAGCATTTCACTGTTCCACTTGCCTTGATAACGTTTTTCAATAACAGAAATGTCTGGATGAAACCTTTCACCGTGTACATCATTGACGTCGCCGAGGTTCGGGGGAAAGAAATCCAGGTGCTAGTGGAAAAAATGTATTTTAAGGCTCATGTTACAGCTCAATTTATGGTAACTTCTAAGAAGTTCATTAATAAGTGTTATATAATTGTCAGATTTTGTGTTTCCTAGAAAATTTTGAGGCACACTTTTAAAAGCATTCCAAGCAACACGCTCCAAGTCACTTAAGGTTTCTTCAAATATTGAATCTTGTAAAAGTTTAATTTGAGGTCCTACAAATATTCCCACTATAAATTTTGCACCTGAGATATTGGGAAATTTGTGTTTAAGGTATTGGAATCCACGGCCATCTTTATCCATTGCTTTGATGACATGTTTTATCAAACCTAATTTTATGTGTAGTGGCGGTAGAAATATTTTATCAGGTTCCACTAGTGGCTTATGAAGTGTATTCTTTTGTCCAGGAATATACTGAGCCCTGACTGGCCAGTCTTTAACAATGTAGTGGGAATTTCATAATAGACTGTCCCACTCGCAAAGAAAACAGCAGTACTTTGTATACTCTAGTTGTAAACCGAGTAGAATTGCTACAGCTTCGAGGTCTGCGCTGATATACCATTTGTACATTTTGTAATTAATTCTGTCGAGAAGACGAGTCATATTTTCATACGTTTCTTTCATGTGGATTGCGTGGCCAACGGGGATGGATGGATAAACGTTTCCTATGTGAAGAAGGGCAGCTTTCAAACTCCATTTCGAAGCATCCATAAAAAGGCGCCATTCTTCTGGATGGTGTTGGTGATCTAATGCCAACATCAAATCGTTCACATTATTGCAGTATAAAAGACCCTCGTCGGTTGAAAAATACTGTGATAGCTTTTCTGACGATTACGATACACAGAAATATGTGTGCCTGGAGCTAACAGTTTCCATCCTTGGAGTCTAGATCCTAGTATTTCTGCTTTATTTTTTGACAAATTGAGATCTCGAATAAGATCATTTAATTCTAACTGATTTATTAGGTGTGGTCCGTCAAAAATTATAACCTAGTTTAAAAAGTATACGTAGCATTTTGTCGAGTTAGGTACTTCACATAACTAAACATGACCTACTGGGGATACTTTTCCCACGGACCACAAGAAATTGAAATATCTCTAGCCCTTTGCGCCTCTGCCGCAGCTTTCTCCACCACCAAATAACAGGCAAACTTGCGAATTAATTACCAGCGATATTAAGAAAGTATAATAACATGGAATGGTTTCTTGATGAATGACGTAACTATTTTGGTCGCTGGCTCTAAGATTATAATCAGTTTTAGAATCTCAAATGGAATTTTATCGAAAGTTAAGCTAAGAACTCACTAAATGGAACAGAATAAGATCTTTCTGTAAGAGTTTGCCTTTTGATAAGCGATCCATATTTCGATTGAATACGATATCAAACCATTCACTTAGTTTTACACTTTTTTTACTTCCATGGTGGCCTGTAAAGCTTTGTCGCCAATATCTGTGCCGTCTAGTCATCAATATTATATCTTTTAGTAGTTTTCTCATATTAAACCAATTGTTCTACATTTTGTTTTTTTTTAAGTGAATACAGGTTAATGAGCAAATTGCATTAAAAGTTATAACATGCATTTCATACATATCAAATGTTTCCTTCCTATTAAGACACCTTTGAGAATACTAATCTTTGATAATTCAAATATTCAAGGCAGCGATTCCTTCAATTTTTATCGCGGCAATAGTGTAACTACTACCATAGGAAGAATGCTTGCAATTATAACAATATCCAACATGCAACAGTAAGAATATTTACATTTTAGTTGTCAAATTCATATAAACAGTGTCAAATGTGGAGGTCGGTGAAATTGTGGTCCTTCTTAGTGTATCAATTTGGAATAAAAACTTTGGATTCATTTACTCCACAACTGGTTAAAATTGTTATTAAAATAAGCCTTAATAACGTCAAAATCAGCTATGTGCGATTGTGAATTGATAACTATACAGTGTGAATAATGTAAGACTATACATTGACAACTTTATTTTAGCATTAATCAATTTGCCCATTTTAATAACAATTGTCGGTTTTGAAATTACAATGCAATAATCCAATTTCAATTAGTTTCTATAGTCACTGTGTTATTGTTTTGTTTACAAACACTATGGTAACATTAAGTAAATTCTTTATGTCTAATTTTGTATAATTCAACTATGTATAGTTTTACATTATTCTCACTGTATAAGTTGTAACGTTTCGCCCAGCGCGAACGCAATTTTGTAATTAAAAATTAATTTGCGCGTTCCCCCTTTGGCTTGCACCATGTTATGAATCGGAGCGCCGCGCCGATAGCGATAAGCGACGTCATCGCGAGGAGACGCAGGGTCACCGCCGCGCACCCAATGCAAGAATCCCCGCTCCAACAAACTGGCGAGAACCGCTGATTACGCCAGCCCAGGGTATAAAAGGAGAAATCGAAGCTAAGGCAAGACAGAATTTTCCGGTAGCTTTTTCCTAATCCAATTATGCTCAGGAGGACCCTTAGGCTGTTTGAGTATAATTCCTGCCACCTATACCGTCTAGTTCGGGGGGCCTCTAGGCTCATGAACTAAAGATCCTACCAGATAACCCGTACCTGGATTCTCTAGTTCAGGGTTCTCTAGACTTATCAACTAGAGAGCCGACCTGATATCCCGTATCTAGACCCTCTAGTTCGGGGGGACTCTAGGCTCATCAACTAGGTCCGACCTGATATCCCGTATCTAGACCCTCTAGTTCGGGGGGCTTCTAGGCTCATCAACTAGAGACCCGACCAGCTAATCGATACCTAAACCGTCTTACTCGGGGGAACCGCAGAATCATCAGCAAGACACCTATAAATAATTCTCCCAGGTCCCATTCGCTCGTCCGACACCTTAGATACGTGCTGCTAACTCGCACCAATCAAAATACTTAATTAGCCGGCCCTAAAAATTACTAATTACACCCTAGACAACGCAGCACAAGGGCGGCTTAAGAATCGCCTCCGAGGGCCCAGCCTGTATGTGGCCGCAGCGAAAGCAAAACATCCCGACGAGGCACGGTGGAATTCCCGAGCCATTTCCCGCTGCATGTTAGTGGCAAACCGCGGCCTAAAAGTCATATTTTCCCGGGCAAACGTCGCCTGCAAGGCCCGAACATAATTCAATTATACGTAGCACCGTTCACCTGCTTTTCCAAAAGTCCTGAGGAAGATAAACCAGCTAAATACACACGCCGCACGTAATCTCGCCATACGTGGCACATCTGCAGGCCGCGATAAATACGAGTTGCACCAGGAATGCATGTAAGTTAACTTAAAATTGCCCGCACTTTCAACAATTTGAAGACGGAATTCGTTGTTTATGTACCGCCATTAAGCGGCCTTCGCTAACTAACATCTTATCTGCACAGGCTCGACGAACTGCCTACGTGACATCAGAACTACTCTACATATATGCTGGTCCAAAAGAAACTACCATGCCCGATTTCCAGCGAGAGAGACGCTCCGTTAAAAGGGTATTATTAATTTTACAAGCATTGTTACATTTTTATTTCTTGTTTTGAATACAATATAATTTACTATGTATCTAGCTGGAATTCATTATACTGTAACGATTCTACAGCCGGCCATTGCCCCGGAGATCCGACCCAGTGCCCAGATTATTCTCGAAGTTCGAGAGGCGACCTTGCAGGCGGCCGCCAGCGCGTGAATCAGAAGCCGCAGGCAGAAGCAGGTGTGCGCGGTGAGTCATTTAGAACAGACGCCCCGAGAACGCGCCCGAGGTCAAATGCGTCATGCATTTGCGGGAATTATGCTGGAATAGTCGAGACTATCTGGAAGCTTCCGGAAGGGAATTATTGGCCATATAAATACCCGGCCGTCGGACCCGCAGGCAGTTCTCCCGCAGTCCTGAGTTCAGTTAGAAATTCGGCAGCAAAGCGCTCCCATATAAATAGACCCTTGTGTATATAATCCATTAACCCAAGTGAGGTAGATAACATGTAACGATAACCACATAAATCATTAGTGTTAAACGCGTAAAAAGCCACATAAATAGTTGAAGTTTAACCAGTGTAAATAATAAATAAATGTATCGTTGTTAGAAATAGTGCCTATAGTTCGTAGTTTAAGTAATTCGTGTATTTGTAAATAATCATAATTAATTGTTGTAAATAAATGTTTAATACAGAAGCAGTGAATAATTTTTAAATAGCCTGAACGTGAAAAACGTAACAATACGTTTAGAAAAGTTATTTTGTATTCTTTCCTGGGTAATTAAGCTTGAGTTTATTATTAGTACTTTGGCATTCTAAGCTTCCTGGAAGCCGGTTTCGCCCCGACGATTGTAGCAAGCATTTTAATTGAGCTAAAATTAAATTAAACTAGCCAGAACAGGCTACAAAGTATACCGAAACATCAAAAATTAAAATTACAGTTTTTACCTCTGTAGTAAAAAACAGCAATTCTAACACATAAATGTGGTTTATGATGCGAAACAAAACATTTTGTCTCATTTAAGCGAATCGGTATCTCTTACTATTTACAAGGTCCCCACTGTTGGATACACTATATCCACAGAGTGGCATTTCAAGATTAAATATAAGCAATCTATATATGTAGAAATCAACTAGATTACCAATAGAAGATTTTGCTGTAAGCCATTACCTCAAAATAAAAAGCATTCTTTAATCGGTTACTCAGCTTCACAAAAGAAGAAATTATATGTACACATACGTAATAGTCTCCCTAGCGTGGCGTCAGACTTTGCAAAAACCAACTGAATAGATTATGTTTTACTTGAAGTAATATTAAAATTGTAATTTTACCATCATTTCCAAGTTATATTTTTTCAGATAAGAGAATTCACTGGACATACTGAAAGCAAGACCAGAGGGCAAAAGAGGAATGCTTAAGATGATTAGATGAAATATTAAAACATAGCAAGGCAAAAAGGGAAAAATGATAGACAAACTAGGCTTGCAATAGACTATAAAGATTAACAAGAATGGATTGCAGCATTTACCTCGATTTTGTAAAAGAAAATAGAAGATCATGATTTTCTAAAAATGTCTCATTTTTATACTGTCATATTCCAGAGAGAATGTAAACGTAAGGAATCATTGATGTGTTCACGCTTTCTTTATTTTCCAATAGAAACTGGATTTGTTGTCGTCAACCTTGTTGCCAAGATTCCCAATCCCCACTGCAGTCTCTCCACTTTTATTAGTTATTAAGACACTAATGGCTGCCAAAAATGCATTTAAGAATTACTATAGTGCAGATTTTAGTG